>JABEVN020003941.1:0-16298 GCA_013146195.2 Codonopsis lanceolata | reverse complement strand
TAGGAACGATATAAACAACTAACGATCATGAATGCTAAACAAACTAAGCATGAAACTCAATCTAAGCTTGTTAAAGACTAAGCTCAATACCAAGAAACTTATAGCCAAGTTAAGACTCTCAATGACTTAGAAAGGAACTCGTCTGTCAAGGCATGAATACAAGGACCCAAGACAAGAGCGTGCAAAGCATAGAAGTCTTTCAACCTTTATAACAGCAAAAGTCACACAACCAAGGTAGTCATGGACGATATCTTACAAGCATGAATGGTAGACATATTAGACATGTTAAGTAAACAACGAGAGCATGTTAAACAAGTATGGTTCGGGTTCTCAAAAGGTTACGCTCGGTTGTATGATGTAGGCTGGTTAGAGACAAGTATAGATCCAGAGCATCGGCTCAGTCGGGCGGGCATGGTCTATGCTCGACCATATTTTGGCCGGTCTAATAGTTCTCTCTTCTCGGTGCCCTCTAGCTTTGCCTTCTAGGTAGGTAGGTCATATTAATCAGGGCTCATGGCCCATGCATTGGTGGGCGCTCGTGCTTTGGTGGTGACCGAGTTTAGAACCAGGGCACATCAGATTATCTAGGTTTTGATTTGGTTTTTGAATAATTGGTCTTCCCTTACAAATGATCAAACCGCTTAATTATGAGAAAAAGGAAGTGAGGTTAATGTGGTTAATGTTTTATATTGAAGCAATTATATATTTATATAAGGGTTTAATCGTACCATTGGTCCCTTGAGTATAGGTCGTTCATAGTTTCAGTCCCTTAACAAAAAAATTTCATATCTGGCTCTTTTGAGTATAAATTTTTTTCAGTGACAGTCCTTTTGATGGATGCCGTTAGAGAAATACGATTAAGTTGCCCATGTACATTTAGTAAGGGCTAAAATGAATTTTTTTCAAATTTTACTTATTTCAAAATTTATAATCGAATACCTAAAGTTTCAAAAATGACCATAAGGCCTTCTTTCCCAATTTTTTTTTGGGAAACCCACCAAATTTCCTACTATTACAGAGAAGGGTGAATACTGAATGTTGGAATCTTCAACATTGAGGAGATAAAGAAATTAAATGGCAGGGGAATGTCTAGTTTATGAAGTAACAAACTTAATTCTCAAATCTGAACCAACAAAAGGAAAGACCAACCAATTAATTGATGGGTTCCTATTGCTACAAGGAATTGAAAAAGCAAGCCTTTCTCTCTCTCTCTCTGTCCCGACACCACCAAATATATTGAAACTGTGAACAATTGTGATGAACTAGGTGGTGAACAATATGTGGGTTGGGATTACACTTCACTGAACATTTTTCTAGTCGAGCTCTTCGATTCTATAGTTAGGGCTTGAGCAATGGAGAAGAGGAATCATGGAAGACCAAGAAGAACCTTCAAGAACTCAAAGGGCAGCCATGAGAGAAGCTCTCCACGTTTTTGGAGATGGAGTGCATCAAAATAAGGGTCTAAATGGCTGATTTGTGGTGTATATGGAGTCAAACAAGTAGTGGGACAAGTGTCAATACCATGTGGTCACTTAAAATATGATTTCGGCTTCTATAATGCAACCATTACTCCTAACTAAACACACTTAAAAACTAATTAATCAAGTTAGGATAGGTTTAAGGATGATTAGGGAGGTTTAGGGGGTGCTTAGGAAGGGTTTAAGTGGGGTTACATTGGACAAAACTTCCAAAAATCCGAAACAGGGGAAGCTGTCTGGGGGTTGGGCGCTAGCTCAGTCCCTTTTTCCCAAATATGGCAGTTTTTGGTTCTTGCGCGCTTGCCTAGCCAAAATGCTGAGCGACCGCTCAACCTCCTGAACCAAAATACTTCCAAATTCATCCTAAATGAGTCCTAATCCAAACCCAAGCATAAAATGATGATTCCAAACTCAAAAAGGGGTCCATAACTCACCCTAACAACTCCCGAAAGGTCACAAAACGAAACACGAAACAACCCGGAATGAATCCGAAACAAGTCATAACAATTTGCAAAGGAAACAACGAATGAACTAGCGATCAAACGAGAGATCGCACGAGACTTAAAGCAAGTCAAGAAACCAAATGAATAGCTTGAAGACTTCTAAGAATTTAAACAACAATTAAGAGAATAAGAACTCTGAAAGACGAGACGATCGAACGACTCAATCTCGAACTACGCGATAAAGACGAACGCTATCTCTAATGCATCCAAATCATCAATAGACTTAAGGAACACCTCCACCTTGAAGTCTAGCACATCTAAACAAGTCCATAACAATCAAATAAAGATCTAGGGCCTAACCAAGGTCAAAAATACAAACAACGCAAGTAAACTCTCAACCGAGTCGCATTCCGACTAATGTCAAGTTACGACTTGTGACTATAGCAAGTCAACAACTATGAGACATGTATCGACAAAGTCTTGGTCTCAATGTGGTATCTCCCACATAACTAGACCCTCTCACAACCAAACATAAAACCAACAAGGGAAGAAATGGAAGAACGACACGCAAATCAAGCTAACCAAGGATTGGGGTGCCACATTTTCTCTTTGTGGCAGCATCTTTTGTTTGTTTTCACGTGCCTTGTAAAATAGAACTCTGCCTTCTTTGGTTCTTCCGATCCTTTGTTTTCTTTGTTTTAGAATCTTAAGTTAGGTTAATGTCCAAATTATAATTGGCTGAAGCCACGGCTCAATCCCACCTTAGATTTTATCTAATAGTAATAATAATAAATTTATATAAACCCACATATTAGAGAATAATATCTTTTTATTATTTATTGTTTATTTGTAATTAGTAATTAGTGATAATTACCTTGTAGAGTTCTTTCCTTACTATGTTACCTTCCTTGTATAGGTTTCTTGTACCCAACTCCAAGCGTAACCCTAATTGAAACTCTGCTTATAAATAGGTGATTCAATCAATGGAAAGGCTATGCCATTATTTCTAAACTTTTATTAGTTTCTACATGGTATCAGAGCTTTCCTCCTAAATCTTCTTCTTCTTCATCTAGCCGCCGCCCTAACCACCTTCTACCATGGCTAACGGAAATCACTCTCTCACCATTAAAAACCCTCTTGATCCCACTCAAACCTTCGACCTCATCAATATCTCCAACCACAACATCACGAAACTCACCTCCATTAACTACATAGCTTGGAAACTCCAAGTTGAGGCCACCCTCATTGGCTATGATCTCTACAAGTTTGTAGATGGATCACACCCATGCCCGCCTCCAACAGTCCTCACCAAGGATGCCCAATCATCCAAGGACGTCCCCACCCCAAACCCTCACTACTAGCCATGGTTTCGCCAAGACAAACTCATGTTTGGGGCTCTTGTTGGCTTCCTGTCTGCTCCTCTGGTTCCTATGATCCAACAGGTCGCCACTGCTCGTGAAGCCTGGGACATCCTGGCTCACACCTTTCTCGCCCAACCTGCGGCCACATCAAACAAATCAAAGATTACCTCAAGCGAGTAACCAAGGGAACTCAGTCGATTTTTTACTACATGCAGTCTGTCAAAAGTCGGGCCGATGAACTTGTGGCTCTGGACAAACCGCTTAACCACGAGGACCTCATTGCACTACAAGAAAAGTGACTATTTGTGACCCCTGTTATTTGGGAAGGCTAAAAAATGGTCACAAATACCTTTTTTTGGGAAGGGAAAATTAGCGGTCACAATTATTTAGTATTTGGGATTGTTGTGTAATAGCCTTCCCAAATACCTGTTGTTTTGGGACGCTTGTGCAACCCCCGTGCTAAATTTCCTCTTTGATTCGTGTCTCAATATATTAATATATTAATTAAATATATTTCCCTCGATATTTCACTCTCCCGCGTTCCTCACCCACGATTTCCCCCAGAATTTCCACCTTCGTATATAGGTTTTCCCCTAAATTCCCCCGTCTAGTTTTCCCCAAAATTTAGTCTCCCCTATCGCACTATCTCGTTCTCTCTCACTGTCTCTCTATTGTTCCTTGTTTGCTACAGAGTGGTGAAACGATTCCCGTCTCTCATTGCTTCTCTCCACACCGGTATTTCTCTCTCGCCCTCTCTCTCTCTCTCTCCCTATTTCTTGTTTGTCTCTCCTCAATTTCATTCTCCTTCGTACATAATTGCAGCATACCAATACCATTCTCTTGTCATCGCTACATCCCCTCAATTTTCAGTCATCGTCTACCCCTCACTGTACCACTGACTCAACAACTCTATTAAGGTATGCCCCCACCCCTACTCTTTGTCGTATATCTGTATTTGTGTTGTGTGCTATAGTGTTGTACAACTGTTAAATATTAGGGCACTATTTTTCTTCATGTACCGGTGAACTTGTGATTTAAGAACAAAGTGAATGAGTGCCCTAAAATTTGAACTTTTGAGTGCCCTAAAATGAGTGCCCTAAAATTTGAACTTCATCCCTTCAATTTTTCAGTCATCGTCTACCCCTCACTGTACCGCTGACTCAACAACTCTCTTAAGGTATGCCCCCCACCCCTACTCTTTGTCGTAAAGTAATAGTTACCTAAGTAGTTCAGCTGCCTCATCCTCATTGGCAAAGCAAAGGTCAATGTTACCAAACTCCAGCAACTGCAGTAGAGGTAGTTTATACTCCCTAACCATCTATCCAACATAGTTAAGCACTCACTTCATAATGTATCTTCTAATACTGGACTGGACCTAATGGCAACAATCAGATACCCCGGACTTTGGATGCATAAAAACTTACCTCGAAACTTGCCAAATCAAGGGAGACAAAAAGACCTTCTTGTTTGGCAATTTGGATGGCTGCATGAATGACTTCTATATTGTATATATTGTATCTAAGTACCAACCACTGTAACAAAAGATGCGTAAGAAAATTAGCACAATAACTCACTACACTACCATAGATTAAAAGTTATAGATCATCACCAACATTAAGAAACGATAGTCGCTAGAAAGGGAAGAATCCTGGCACAAATTCCAGAATGCAGTTTGATGTTCCAAATCAGTTGCATTTATTATTTAAATAAAATCACCAAAAATAAACTTATTATATATAACAACGATTACTAAATGGGACCCATGTCTTACTTCCTTGAACTTTGACATTATTTCAACGGAGTTGCCGAACTTTCAGTTAATTATATTCAAGCTTGAACGTGATTAGTAATAGAACCTAATTCACCATTTATCGGTACTTAGCTATTCACCGTCAATGAGCAGGTAACTCCCAACTTAACTCTAGATTCTTGTTGTTAGCAACTAACAGCTGCACTTGATTAATCACTTGTTCAAGTTTGATGAAGCAATTCATAAAGGTGCAAGTACAGCGAGCCATTTCCAAGGATGGAAAAAGGAAAAGAAAACATTAAGAGCTAAGTCTTCTTTTTGTCATACAACATTTTACTTCCCCTGTCTAAAAAAATGTCCACATTTTTTTTGGGGTAAAAGTGGCACAATACTTTAGATGATCTAAGGGCACATCTGGATATTATATTTTTTTAAAAAAATACAAAGTATTTGGAAGGGGGTATAAAAGTAAATATAGTGAAAACAAGAAATGTGTTATATTACCTTGGAACCTTTAAAATCCTCTCTCTTCCGTTCATCTGCCTGACGAAGGAAAACATAATAATAATAACACATGTAAGCTCGTCTTGATGAGCAACCTGCAAGAATTGTCAAGAATCATAAATGATTCAGCTTAGACAGGATAAAAGTAGTAGGCACCTGAACTTTAATAGTAGCAGAGAGGCAGGGTCGCATTGTATGATTGCTCAATGCATCAACCAGGCAAACACAATGTGCCATACCATCAGCGCTTAATATCCAAAACTTCAGAAAACAAATGAAAATACTTGAATTTTTTTAGTAGTCATATATGAGAAGGCTCACCTGATCGGTGTGTCCACTCTTCATCATACCTTCTAATCGAAACCATACATAACTGTTCCAACTCACACTCCTCATTCACCTTTTCCAGTAGTTTACAGTAAATCACATGCCATTCCCAATATCCTTTCTCCAGGAGAAACAACAGTGCTTCTGCCAAGGCCAACGAGTAAAATAGTTAGAGCTGCCTTACGATTCCTCTTGTCCGTATCTTCTTTTTCTACTTCACCATAGTTGTGTTTGATGAGCTTCATTGACGATAGAACAACGCAGGCTATTGCAGATGCTAGCTGGAGCCAATAGAGAAGCTTACATCCCCTCAATTTTTATGATTTCCAGACTAGTTTTATTTCTAATATGCATATAAGGTTGGTTTGAGGTTGCAGAGATAGATGGAATAACAGACCAAACTTTCTATAAATAAGGCTTTTTGGTTTATAATTTTTGTTTTAGATGGCTTTGCTATTGATTTGGAAGGTCAGTTAGGCTAATCATCCCCATACATGGATCACCTTTCATCTTCTACCTTGAAGAACTATCGGTACAGAGCGAATAAGTCAAGTAGAGGTTATATTTATTGCTGAGAGGAAGGGAGGATTCCAACCAAGTCCCTTTAATCATGGTTCACCAATAGGCAATATTTCCTATCCAACACTCTTTAAAACAATTCTTATTCTGCACTTTTTCTTTCCCAACAGTAACAACATAATTTAAAACATAAATAAATGCATCAAAAGTAAAAAATGTTTCTTTTCAGTCCAGTATACAACTACTTTCCACCTTGGTTTGTTTCAAAAGGCACTCTCTACCAACCTCTCCTACTCCCATTGAAATAAATTAGGTTTGCCATTTCAACTGGACGTGTAAATGCTCAGTCGCTTGAAAAGTTCCTTCACAAATTTGCTTATAGGGACAACATCCTCTCTATTGCCAACCATATCTTTCAACTTGACAACTCCCTCACTGAGTTCCCGTTCACCAATAATCACCATCCAAAGGATCCTCGACTCTTTTGCACAATCAAAGTGCTTTGTCACTCTTTTATGGATCATGAACTCAGTTTTCAGCCTGGCTTCCCAACATTCACTAACTATTTCAGCTGCTAGTGATATGTCATCCCCCAAAATGCTCACTAGGACCTGTGTTTCAATGGCTCTCACTGCCTACAAACAAGACGACTGAAATTTAATAACATAAACACACTTGGGTTTCGTTCAACAATTCATAAAAAAATAGGCTTTCGTACAATAATGATTAATTAAAATTCGCATCAAACATCCATGAACCTGTCCCTCTCTTCTTGGAGTGCTGCCAATGAGTGGCCATCCTACATGACATTACCTGCATTTGTATTTTCTCTTGCATTTTACATGCCTTTTTCTCATATACCAAGTTGGAGCTACCTGTAATTTTATCAGAATAATATTATTATATCATTCCTAGTCAAATGCCACTACCATCCTTGTTTCTCCAATGTATTTTCAAACGACCACCATTCTTATATGACTTGGGTCCAGCACCAATGCCGCACAAACCATCAACGACCTTGACCCAAACATTACAATTATTATCTTCCCTTTTCACCAAGGCAACCAAAGCAACAGGTATTTGACAAACAGAACTACAACTTGATACGGTGTCAAAATCTTCCAACACTATATATCTGCTCCTGCCCCTTTTGAGCAGCCCCAAACATGTCCCTATCCTTTCTATAAACTGTTTGTTTTCTTTTTCTTAATAGAATTTTTCTTTACAAATGTAACCCATTATTTAACAAGTAAATTTCCCCCTTAACTACCCTTATCTCAAGTCTAATTAAAACGTGCATGGAATGCCCAAGGTGGTCTCTTCTTTTGAAAAACAAAGCTGCCCACAATCAGCCGTAATAGCCGAATTCAACTCCCATTAAATTCCCACTTGTTACTCAACCCAATTCCCTCACCTGTTGCCCAACCCCTAGCCTTAGCTACCTCCTCTTAACAACCCTGAACCTTGCCCAAAATATCGCAGCCAATTATTCTCCAACCTGTTACAAACTCCCTTGGCCTAAAGTTTGCTTCCAAGGAACGATGCAACAGCCACGTTTTTGTTAATGCTTAGGGCTGCCACGAATCCGAAATAAAATAAAGAAACAAAAGAAGAAGAATATTACGATAGATCGACTTCATCGAACGAGCTTCACTCGCTTGTTGTAAAGAATGCCGTTTGATTAATCTTCCTGGGCTTCACTCACCTTGCAAGAAAAATTGAAAAGAAGAACAAACTCGCTCTTGCAATGCGTTTGCACACCAAAAACTAATCTGCTGTGATACTCAAAGAAATTTCCTTTAAAAAGGCTTACAACTTAGTCCTAAATTTAATTGAGAAGAAACTTTAAAACTTGGAGTAAAAGAAACTATATCCTAATTAAAACAAACTTCCTAACCAATTAAACAAAAAGGAAACTAATTTCTAATGGCAGATTCTTCTTCCTAAACTATAATTCTTTTATAATTAGAAGTCATGGAGGGCGGCCACCCTTCCAAGCTATGCCTTGGCCCCCTTGATTGCTAGTCCACGTAATGCTCACCAAAACTCTCTTCCATGAACCTTCCATGCACGGGTTGAACTCCCTTATTGCTCCCACACCCCTTTGCTCCCTTGCTCCCACATCACAACCAGCAAACCATAATGGATAAACATCGCTCACTTGGTTCTGATCTTTCTGAAGCTGCTCCATTATTGTAATATATTGATAATCTTAATTTGCATATTTAGTATGGCCCAAAAGAGATGAAGAAGCTACAGTTTCATGTCTGAAGTGCCGACTAATGAAGCACCTATTCAGCCGAGTCAGCCACCAAAACAACAATGCTCACAAACATCGTCACAGCCACATGTGGAGAGGGAAGAGCCACATGTAGAGAGAGAAGAGCCATAACAATTGCATACATCAAGCACATCGACATTTAATACACCAAGTGGTTCAACAGGTAAATTATCACTTGATTTTAGAAAAAAAAAAACTTCATTTTACTTTTATTATGATTAACAGTGCCTCATTAATATTGAATAATTGGAATTTCAGGTCCTACTACGAATGACTCTTCTCATAAAAAGGGAAGAGGACATGCAATAGGTTACCAAGGAAAAGAGAGGATAAACGTCATGTTCAATGACTATTTGCAGCCTATTGGGGATTCGAGCACAGACTTGTTGAATGTCCTTGGAGGAATTACGAAGTGTGGGGCTCATGCTCCTCTTCATGTTGTTTCATGGCGCCAAATGCCCGAACCTAACCTTGACATTATTTGGAGAGAGATTCAGGTATCTATCTATCTATCTATCTATCTTATCTATATCCTAATCTTTCTATAGCAATTTGTCTGTTGAGATAATTAATTACTATTTATTGTATTTAGCATAAGACAAATGCTAGGGAAGAACATAAAATAGCCTGTATGAAGAAAGTCAGTGAGCTGTGGAAGAAGGGGAAGCATAGGGTGAAGGAACGCTATTTTATTCCAAATAAGGATGATGCTGAAAAACTCTTGATTCCACCAACGGATACTCGGGTAGACCCCGTTTACTAGCTGACTTGGTTGATTATTGGAAGCTTGAAAAGATTGAGGTATGTATACTCAGATCTTTGCATGGTTGATGTACTCAAGCTTATATAATGTATAAGCTTATGTGCTGTGAATATGATTTGTATTTTAGGCTGAAGTTGAACGTAATTGTGCAAATCGTAAGCAACTCGAGTTCCCACACAGGACCGGAAGGACTTCACACGCTAATATTCGAGAAGAGGTAAGCTACATAACTAAAATGCTTGTTGGGGTGCCCTCGTTTGATGGGTGTGAACCATTGTTTTGTTGTTATACGTAAATGCTTTGTTGGGGTGCCCTCGCTTGATAGGTGTGCACCATTGTTTTGTTGTTGTACGTAAATGCTTTGTTGGGGTGCCCTCGTTTGATGGTTGTGCACCATTGTTTTGTTGTTATACGTAAATGCTTTGTTGGGGTGCCCTTGCTTGATGGGTGTGCATCATTGTTTTGTTGTTGTACATAAATGCTTTGGCTGAAATGATTTCTTAAACTTCATTTTAATAAAAAGTGAGCGAGAAATGAGACCTGCAGCTTTTCTAGCGACTCCTTGTAACACATGAAAGTTTTCCAAAATAAACATAATGGAACTTAGAGCATTATACGCGTCTTCCAAAATATCAACCCAAATGTTCAGCATATGGCAGATTTGAAATTTCTATTAAACCAACTTACCTTCCTTTTCTCATAATAGTCCAGCTTCAAGTGAAAGAATTCCTCTAGAACTACACAAAAAGAAATTTGAAGGTCAACTCAATGAATAAAATGAATTCAGTGAATATTCTCTGTGTGACTCGTTAGACAGGCTTTCATACCTTATCCTGAATTAGAACTTAGTTTGAGGCATTGGTTGATTGGAAACTACTTATTTTATTTCTTTTTCTATTTTCTGCTTTAGTGCTGTCATTAACCCGCCTCCTTCCTCAGTTCATTTGAACCACCTAATGAAGCTTTTGCCTAAACATGATCTCTTCAGATTCAGTTCATCCACAAGTTGTGAAGTTTTCTGATTGGGCCCATCATCTTCTCTCTCAATTTTTTGAAGCATTATCAAGTCAAGCGTACTCTTCCATTGTTACTCTTTTCATTGCGATTTGATGGCATCAAACCATCTCATGGTACTTGAGCAGTTCTAGGAACCCTTTCCCTCCACCTCTGTTTTCTTCACGGTACAAGGAGAGTAGGCTGCCCTTCAATCATTATTGCCATGTTCACCATCTTTCGACCGACACCATTTGCGGAGGAAGCACACCAATTTGCAGATCTGCAAGTCTAACTTTGAAGGTAGTTTCATATTAATTACATGAATTGTATTCGTCCCAATAATTTTGTGCTAGATTCATCCCAAATCCGATTGTGAAACATCCATTGGTCCAGTCCATTTGGTTAACTATTTGTTCAGCTTAGTAGGAATTTGATTTTGTTTGTGTTGGTGTAAAATACATCAACCGAGACGCTGTATTTTACAGCGTCATCGTGAATAATTCACGAAAAATAAAATAGGACCTATCAACTGAACATCAACCAAAATGCGTTACGTCCATTGGCATGTCCCGGTTGCTTTCATCTTGCAATGATAGTTGTTATATAGTACTTTTTCCTTTTTCCGTTTCTTAAAAAAAATCAATCTTTTCCTTCTTGGTCGTTCCAAGAAAAGTACCCACTTTATGACAAAAAAAATTAATAATCGTTCAAAATTCTGCAAACATAAGGTTTTGGTTGTAGCTAGTTTAACGTGGTGAATTTTTATCCGTAATTGTACCACAGAATAGTCATGTAAACTAGAAAATTTATCACAATCCTTTTCAGTATCTTTATCTATGAAGTGGATTGACCTTCTGAAGTTGAACATATTCTTCAAGAAAACAAGTGGGAGTCTTTTCGTGCAACTGAAAATGATTGAGAAATCCGATTTTGATTTCGTGGTCGACAAATCCATAGATTTGATCGCCGTCTTTCAAGATCTAGAAAATATTATATCCCCTTTTCGAAACGATATCATAGTCGTCCCCTACCAGTCCTACCATGGTGTTGTCAAGACCCCGATCAACGTGGACAGGTCCACTTACAACCCACAGCAAATGTGAGATGTACCATTTGATAGTCCCTTGTCCCAGACACCACCACCACCACCACTACCACAGCCACACTTCCTCAGGCGCTTTCTTCAATCTTCACCAGTCATTTGGAATTTCTACAGAGGGAGGGGGATTCTGGTAATTGGCACTTCTGGATCATCTTCCACGATTCATTTGAATCTCATCCTGATCCAAGGGTGTTTTATGGGCAGTATTATCCTTAAACAAGTACAGTTAGAACCTAAACATAAGTGATTAAAGCTTATGACGAAACATCAACTCAAAATTTTAAGCGAACCCTGCAATGCTAGTGTCGCCTCAAACTTCTGATCATAACATATCAAGCTCATGCACTTTGATAACAAAACAGAAGCAAGAGATAAATTATGTTCTTATAACTTAGAGAATTATATGCGTCTTCCAAAATATCAACCCAAATGTTCAGCATATATGATTCTGGTTGAGGTTCAGATATAAGCTTCAAGCTGTCATTGTAATTTGAGAAACCACATTAAGGGATACAACGAGGAAATGTAGAAAAATGGTTTGTCTGCCTCTTTTATTTGTGTAGGACCTGTAGGTCGCTAGCAAATAAATATTAGAACTTATGCTGCATCATTCTTGCTTTCTTATTCTGTATCTGGCTCAAATTGGCCAGTTGAATTGGTTACTTTGGTGCTATATTTCGTCTAATGAAGACCACCAGTTAAGCGGCTGGTCTACGAGTTAGGGCTTAAAGGTACTTGGTCGAGTTATGCTCGATTAAATCGCTTGAAAGCTGATCTTGGCTAAAACCATGGGGGCCAAAAAGGAGGTGATGGTTACAGCAAAAAACATGACCTCTTGTCAATTCCTTCTTCCCTATCTCCTGCTCTTCACCTTTTTTTTTTATCAATACGTCCTTCCCAATATCATTAATCTGCAATTATTTTAAAGAAAATTTACGAATCAACAATAGTTTTATGGAGTAATAAAAACAAAAGTAATCAAGGAGGAGTAAACCTTCTTGTCAACATAGTCAGCCCATAACCGAGCTTGGGCTCTTTCCAGACCTCATCGATATACTGAACTATGATTAGGGACTCAGATTATTTTTCTTACTTCTTACTCGTAATAGTTTTCTTTACTTGGTGTTTATGTTGTGTAATTATCATTACTTGGTGTTTTGTGTAATTGAATATAATTGGTCTGTATTGTAATTAGATGAAAGCAAATAATGAGGATACATCTCGTGCTAACGTATTCATCAAAACACGTAGTAAAAAGGATGGTACCATACCTGACGATGACACAAGAAGCTTAGTGGTAAGTAATTTAGTATTTTGTACTATTATATATATATGGTCTGTTTACTTTAGTATTCGCTAATTTTTTGAGTTACTCTTTTATTCTTAGGAAAGGATCACTCAAAAAATTAATGACGTACCTGAAGAGAATCAAACACAAGCTTACAAATAACAAGTGTTTGTTGATGTGATGGGGACTGATGGACATGGGCGTGTGAGGACGTTTGGTTCAGGACCATCTCCTCGTGAGGTGTTTGCGTCTCGATCAACCTTAACAATACGTTCTTCCGATGAAGTCGAAAACATGGCTAAAAAAATATCTAAATTTGAGAACAATCAAACTATAATGCTTGAACAAATTAAGCGCATGCAACATTTATTGGATGCACACGGAATAATATCATCGTCTCCTCCCGTGGATACAAATGGCTCCGGATCTAGTATAGGGCAGGTAGATCTAGTACCCTTAAATTATAGTGTAGATCTCTTGAGATACCTCTTTTTTTCTTCTTCTTTTTTTGGCGTTATTTATACTAATTATATAATTTTTGTTGTAGGCTCGGACCAACTCACCGATGAACGACTTGAGCTAGCTATTTCATGATGGACGACTTGATCTGTCTATTTCAATAGACACTTTTGTATAAGAAAGATACTTATTGAAACTTTAGTTTTTGAAGGGTAGTTAATCTATACACAATCTTTTTTTTATTGTACTTTTATGTAATTTTGAATGTTTTTTAGGTTATGCTTTTGATTAATTGGGTACCAATTTTGAAACATATTTATATAATTAGTTTATGTTATGACTTCAATTCATTTCTATAAAATGTAATTGTTTTCCATTTGATAATTAGCATATATTTGACTCCAACAAATGGTTGGCATAATAATAATAACATGAAAAAAATGGTGCCCATCTCATATTAAAACAATATCAAATACAAAAATAATTGGTCAAAAATGGTATTTCGAAGGGCCTCAACCGTGCCAAATACTACATGGGAGGCCATGTGACGACCCGACCCGAGTCCCAATACGAGACCCCGAGGTCGTGCCGCCTAAAAAAAGGCACTTAACAAAAAACAAGTAGCAAATAGTGGGTAAGGCCATAACGGCGGTACGCCAAAAACTTTAACACATGCGGAAGCGTATAATATTTAAACAGTGGCGCCCGAGCTAACAAGCTCAAACTAATACAACCTTAGAGATAATGAATCTCTTGGTCCAAAAATAAAATCATGTGACGCAACAATAGGCACATATAACAATTTATGGCAATTATATATCAAGTCATCGGCCTACTGGCGGAACCCAATATTAAACTAAGTCTAGAACTCTAGTCTAGCATGCTTAACGGCTAAAAACATGCCGGATAATAAACATATTAAACAAACCAATACATGGTTAAAACAACAAAAGCATGATCAACATAAATACATAGGCACGACTAACATATGTCGGCTCTCAAAACAATAAGTACTAATTAAACATAAGTTCAAATATCACACAATCAAAGTCTTGCTACCCCACATAAAGTTTATATAACTTTATGTCCGTTCGATCCTTGCCAAAGAAAAGGTACTAAAATTAACAAGGTAGCAACACTCGTCAAAGCTTCACCAATCGCAACTTCACAATCACTTGCAACCACTTGCACGGCTCGGATCTAGGGAAAACAATCAAAACAAATAGGGTAAGTCATAAAGACTTAGCAAGTTACTAACAATAACTTCTGTCATGGCATCATGCTCAATCAACAATAATTCATGCAATTGACATAATATGCATTTCATAAATAATCATGTCAAGGCATTCATATTAACAATCTTGAATATCATGTTATCAACAAGTATAACATTTCATTAATTCCATCAACCATCATTTCATATCGTATCATATTCACGTAGCACATTATTCACATATAGCATCGGTGAGTCAATTCATACAAAGGAGGTGATATCGTTACCCTTTTCGGCGCATGTTGCTCCTCAAAAACATGTGCCAAACTTATGTGTCCTCGATATCCCTTTCGTGGATATCGGCGTCCCGAGACATTTCCCGCTCGAGTTCGATAGTTATCAAAGTCATGTTTCCATACTACAACTAAGATCAACTACTTCCCTACAGTGGCCATCGATAGAGGGTGTGTGCCGAATGTAGCGGCGATCCATCGAAATCACGAATCTCACAATTCGTGAAGATCATGCATCGTCCGCCCCAAAGACTCAACAAAGCTGAGCTCAGAATTTGGACTCCAAACTTCAAGCTGCATAATTCATGTTCATATGCTTTCAAATAAGTAGAGCAAGTACTCTACAATCATCTAGTCATGCTTTTAATTCACAACTAGCACATAATCACATTAGAGATAAATCAAGACTCTAATCATCAAGTGTTCTTCATACACTTTAAAATGCTTGGAGGCTTAACCTCCATTAATACTACCCCAAAATTAGTAGGACTTAGGCATATTACTCCTTAATGTCATACTAGCAATAGTCAACTCCAGTTGAGTTATAAATCTCTTTCAAAATTAAGGTATAGAAGCCATTGGCCTCAATACTCTCCTATGTCCATACTAACGTAATTAAATAGGTTACTAAGGTCATTAAACCCATAAAACCCCAATCAAACAATCAAGTATGAAACATAGAATCAAAGTCACAAACTAGGCATATACATTTCTTGCCATTTCATCAAATATGCACCCAACACTTAAACAACAAGGTAGGGTGATTTAGCATACATTATCACATAATGTTCTAAACATGGTTTACAACCTGTTTATAATCTGATCATCAAACTTAAAATGTAGCATTTAGCATGTCGTGATCATAGCATCTCAACAAGTCTAACTACTTCATCAAACATGCTCCCAATGCTTAAACACAGCAAGGTGGGTGATCTATCATACATAAACAACATGCTTAAACATGGTTTTACAACCTGTTTCTAACATGTTTATAATCTGATCATACCATCAAAATGTAACATCAGCATATCGTGAACATAACATGTCTACTAGCCTAACTATTTCACCAAACATGCTCCCAATGCTTAAACAACAAGATGGAATGATTTGGCATGCTTTATCACACTTAAATAACATTAAAATCATGATTTACAACTGATTATAATCTGTTTACACAACCCAAAATACATCATTTAGCACATACTGAATCATGGCATCTCTATAAGCCTAACTATCTCATCCAAGCGCTCCCGATACTTGGACAACAAGTAGCATGATCATACATTACTACACTATATAACATTAAAATCATGGTTTTATAATAGGTCTATAATCTGTTCATACAACCCAAATTCATCACATATCATAATCTAGAACATGGCATCTCTCTAAGGTCCTATGTGCTCTCATTGACCTCATATAGCAAGATTGTTTTCCTAGGGTCAATGAGGCTAAAAAATAAGAAGAGATGTTGTAACTTACCTTAAACAAGTCTACAAGTTTGTACAAACGTCCATGCAA
>JABEVN020003940.1:0-16305 GCA_013146195.2 Codonopsis lanceolata | reverse complement strand
GGGATGTGGCGCGGCGTGGCGTCTGCCCAGCGAGCACGATAATGCATAACTTTATCGAGGCTAGCGTGGCGATGGCTTTCCGAGCATAGCGTGGCGCGGACACGATAATGAATAACATAAGAGGCGCTGCGGCCAGTGCGGCTTGGCGTGGCGTGCTGAGGCATGAAATAATGATCACGGCTTCGGGTAGCGGCACGGCGTAAGCGTCTTGCCAGGCACGATAATGATACGTGAGGCTCGATGTAGCTCATTGGCTCGGCGTAAGCGTCTGGCGTGAGGCATGATAATAATAAGGCTCATTTCGGCGTGGCGTGGCGATGCTTAGACACGATAATGATAATCTAAGACTCGAGCCTCGGCGTAGGCGCTGGCGTAGCTGCACGCATGGCCAGAGCACGAGAAGTGGTGCCCCGGACTAAGTGCTTGGCGGTTACAGTCGAGGCTTTGGCGAGGCATGACCCTATCGCCTCGGGCGAGGATCCACGAAACGAATTACTGGCGAGGCGTAATGGCCCCGACTCTGAGATAGCGACTAGCAGCAGGGCATGGCCTTTCTCCGATGTGGGCATCAGATCGTCGGTTGTTGAAAGTATATCAAGCGGGTGTGAGATATATCGACTGCGGTGTTGCTTTCGGTCGTATAGGAATCCGGTGGTAGTTAACCGTATCTTGTGGGCGGGGGGCCCTACGCTGGCGGGGCATCAGAAATCACGTGAGCCAGGGCATGGCCCCTCCCCTGGGGGAGGGTAGTTCACTAATACTCTGGTGTATAGGAAGGTTGGCCCAGAGGCGGGGCCTATCTGCTTTTGGCCGGCAGATTTTTTATCAGCTGTCAACAATCCAAAGCAATTTGTATAAATAAACATATTAACAATTTGGATGGACAAATATGAAAGAACTTGCCTTTTTGTTGATAAGATGATAGTGGCCTAACCACTGGTTGAGGGTCTTACTCTTTAGTGCATTAGGCCGTCCAGAATAGTTGTGAAGATATCTGGGCTTTTTCGTTTGCTTGGCGGGCCCCTACTTTCGGCATAGTGTTTACCTTGAGGTCGGGAAGTAATTATGCTCGTTGTAGTTTTCCTTCAAAGGAAGTCGGGTTGACACCAAGAGTGTGCACGAGGTGCCACAGCGGCGAATCAACTGCTAACGAGGGCGTTCTCACGATTACCAAGGCTTAGTCGACTTGGTTTGAGATTTATACGATAAAGTGAGTCCATGACTTTGACCCGACCCGCAAAACACTTATCTTTGTACAACAAAAAGCGCCTTACAAATCTCAAAGCGATAACCTATTATATCCGGCTTCCTCTTGAAACAAGATTTACGGCACTTTCGGTACATAGAGACATCTTTCTAGGTTTAAATGACACCAAGTGTCCAAAAGCAACCTATAAGTCCCTACGCCCTCTTTGCCTTAAATCCTGCTTTCCATAAACAAATCTTGTTCATTTCGTTTATGGCCGGATCGCATCTTGAATCCTGCATAACATGAGACACGTGAGTAGTTGCACTAGAATCTAACCACCAGGTATTATTAGGAACTTCTATAAGATTCAATTCGAAACATACAGAAACGTAATATGTACCTTTCTTCTCAAACCATTCCTTTCGTTTAGGACAATCGGCCTTTACGTGTCCTTCTTTGTTACTGAAGAAACACCTAAATTTCTTTTTTCTTGATTTGGCCCTCGAAACCTTTATTGGGGCCTTATCACTTTTCTTGCCTTTGTCCACTTTTACGGTTTGAACTTCTGTTGCTAGCACCATCATCGTAGGCTGTGAGGTGGATGGAGTGATCTTTTATTTTCTTTGATCTCCCTTCCTCTGTACTAACATGACCTTTAATTCTTTAAAGTTCCATTTATCTTTCATGGTGTTGTAATTCACCTAGAACTGGCCAAATTCAGCAGGAAGGGAATTCATTATGAACTGTACAAGAAAGCTATCACTCACATCCATTCCCATAGTGTTCAACTTTGCTGCTAGGTTGGACATTTCTGTTACATGATCATGAATTGACTTTGACCAATCAAATTTCTTTGTAGTCAATTTACCCATAAGATTGCTTACAAGGGATTTATCAGCAAGATTCGACTGGGAATATTCTTTAACCTTCAACATGAACTCTCTAGCATTTTCAGTCTTTGGCATCGATAGCTTAATACTTTCAGCCATAGTCATTTTCATAAGGTTCAAACTCAGCCTGTTAGACCGCTCCCAAGCCCCATAAATGGATTTGTCATCTTCGAGCTAGTCTGTAATGGGCTGCGAGCTTTTCATCGATACTATAGCCATGTCGGATCCATAACACCCGATGTAAAAGCTGGATTTGTTCGAACCGGTCGGTATAGTTTAGCCCGTTGAACTTAACAACTGAACTTCCAGATGCGAAAAGACTTAATGAGGCTGCAAAACATTTACACATGCTCAACCATTAGTGCTTTGAGTTGACTTTAATAAATTCAGAAACTGTCATGAACTTTAAGCATGTATTTAAGTTCACCTTTGGGTAAGCCTTAAACACATAAACAATTTAATCGATGCCATACGATAGAGACTTTAATGGACAATCATAACATACAATAGTCAAATAAGTGTCTATCTTTGGATATACACCCTATTTAACTAAGGTACAATGATTAGTCCCTTTAACGTTATAGACTAGTTGCAATGGTCCATCTTTGGACGACCTTCTAACAATTAGTCTATAAACTCAATTGTTCAATCAACTTTTCTTGTCATTTTAGTGGCATCTCTGTACTCATGAACAACTGACATAAAATTAATTTAATGTGTTAGACATTCCATTCAGCCAGACCACTTTGGTGACTAACAAGTTATTAATGCCTTAACAATAAATTATACTTTTATATTTCAAGCTTTTAACAAAACATTAAAATTTTATTTGGAAAATAAAAACATAATATCCAATTTGTTCTGCAAATTTTCGGTAAAGCTTGAAATTCAACATAATCGGTGTTAAACACCCAATTAATTTTGCGCAAAAACTTTACTGCACAAAAACTTTAATTTCGCTCTTAAACAATACAAGAGCAACCAATATTACATGTACAATTATTGTACAAACTTTACAGTTAAAAAATATAATACACTTTAATCGGAGAAATTATGAATTCGCAACCTTTAGCTCTGATACCACATATAAACTTTTATACATGCATGAGTTTCAAACATAAATCATTTTCTAGAAACTCGTGATACTTTAATAAAACTTAAAATCTTGGAACACATAATTCTCACGATTCAATGTAGAAGAACATGTAATGGAAACTAACCTAGATCCATGATGTCAACTTTAATTTACAGCAGTTATGGAAAGCAAAATTTTCGACTTTACATTGTACTTTAATTTCTCTTTGATGACGAGGAGAGTTTTCCTTCTTTTTCCTTTAATTTTCTTCCGAAGACATTCTTTCCTTTTCCTTACTTTTATGGCTGTCCTTTTATCCTCCCTCTTTTGGTTTCACCCTTTCTTTTCCTGCCTTATAATAGTCGCTCACAGCAGCCCTTAAACAAGGAGAGCGCACATTCTGTGACATTCATCGTCTTGGTTTCTTCTCATGGAAGAAAGCCAAGTTAATTTCTATCATGTGCTCACCGCCTCAAGGAATAGAAATGATGTTATTGATAAACATCATTGACTTTGGTCAATGATATTTATCTTTAATGGGAATGTATATACATATATATTCATTATTATGTATATATTATATACAACTTTTAAAGGCATAGGAAGAGGGAGTACCACTTTAAAATTTCCAAGCTTTAACATAACTTTATTCTCACTTAACCATCGAAGTAAGACACTTTACATGTTAAAACTTTATTTACCATTAATTCATATGGATCACCTTACGAGATAAATCTAACATGATTCTATAGAATCTATACTGCATGTGTCATCGTCTCCCATTCTTGTTCCTCCCCACGAACTGTGGCTTACTGTAACTGTGTAACAACATCAAAATTAGCAATTGTATAATGACACAATCCCAATCCAACTTAGTTAACCTATAAATTAAAGTAGAAAATACTTATCATTACCACTGCAAAAAGAAGAGGAATATATCACTACTTGCCTGTTTGATCATTTCTAGTATATAGGGAGAAGTGGTGGTTGGGTATATATCTCGGCTGACTTCGATCAGCTGGTTGTCTTGTCTGGAACGTCACGAAGCCTTTTCGTATCACGCATAAAACATGTCTTTCCTAATCTCACGCTCACAGGCAAACTCCCTTGCTACGATTTGTATGGTGGATTTGCACTCTCTCTCTCTCCCCTCCCCTCCCCTGCATTATAAATAGGAGCTAATGACTGCATCAAAGAAGATAAACTTGATTACATAAGTTAAAAATGTCTTGCTGCGGAGGAAAATGTGGTTGTGGCTCTAACTGCATGTGTGGCAACTGCTGTGGAGGGTATATTTTCTTTTCTCCTCCCCTAACGGATAACAATGTTCCTCGGATTACTAGTTAACCTTGGAAAATTGTTCCCTCTCTTATCATATCCTTTGTTCTACTCATTTTTCTTGAAGCCATTTTCGATTGTTAATGAAAACTATATATTATTGCAGATGTGGGACATACATGTACCATGACATTGAGAAGGTCACTGCCACTGCAGCCATCATCGATGGGGTTGCACCAAAAATGATGTATGCCCATATTTCATTTGTAATATATCTAGAATAACACATGTTTAATTATTTAAAATTACGTGCGTGTTGTTAGTGTGTTGCCCATGTTGTTAGTTATTTTTTTAAAAGTGTATTATCATACCTAGGATGAAAAAAAAAAACTATAAAGCTTTTAAAATCTAATATTAATTAAAAAAATTCTCATTCATTATATTTCATTTTTTATACAAACAAAATTGAATTTTCATTTTCAAACTAAGTACTTGTTTGATGGAACGTTTTGACAATATAGTGTTTTCTCTTTAAAATTGTTTTAATGCAGCGTTTTAAAAAATATGTTGCGTTTACAACTACTTTATTTATGAAAATAGCGTTTTGAAATAGTTTTCCAAACGTATTTACAAGAAAAAAACTACGTTTTAAAAATATTGTGTTTTAAAAATGATGCTTTTTGAAAAAAACTGTGTTTTCAAAATGCTACACCAGACGAGACGTAAGTGACCTTAATTTAAAAAATGTAAACATTCATTTTTTAAAAGTTATATATCTATATTACGAAATAAATTAACCAAAAACAATATACTTACTTTAATGTTAATATCTAACATAATGATTTCTATACAATTTTGAACCTACAAGGATCTATTCAAAAATTTCAATATATAAATAAAAGTAAAAATCCTAACAACAGTCACTTACTTAAATGATTAAGAGTTTCTTAAGTACCAATATGTTAGTCTTTTAGGCTACTTGTCGTAATCCGAAAATTTATCGGAGCAAACTATAAATTTTAGCTTCCTTCTCCAACAAAATAATGCACAGATTTGTAAGCCGAGTTCTCGATTTTGTTCTTCATCTAGATTGATAGATAAATAGATTGTCATGATGAATATGTCTTGTTCAAGATTACTAAACAACACAACAGGTATGCCAAGGGGCCAGAGAAGAAAAGCTTTGGCGCTGAAGGAGGACGTGCAACTGTTGATGTTGATGACGAAATGGATCTCTGATCCCAAACAAAGCGGCAGCTGCGTGCGCGCGACTATACATGTCCAATTGTGTCTTTTATGTTTGTTTTATTGAGTAATAAATTAAGACGTTTGCAGCCATGAACTCTGCATATCTATCATGTAGGTTTACCTGGTTTGCCATGGCTAGGCTACTTGATTATTAGTGTCTTTGTAAAACTATATATACTTTGTGGGTATTGGAAGTTTGGTGCAATGATATACTCCCTTCATTTCAAAATTATTGTTTTGTTTGTCCCATACATGAATTAAGAAAAAAACAATTTACTTAAATACTAATATTGATTTGATGTTTAATTTTTTTAAAACAAATGCGTATGCGACACATAATTAAAATAAAATAAAAAGTTTAGAATAAAGTAATAAAAGTATTGTCCTAAAAAAGAAAGTTTGGAACAGAATAATTATTTTGAAAAGGAGGAAGCATGATATATGACATCTAATATAATAGCTCCTTAAGAACTGGACTCCACTCCACCTTCTGCTTTCCAGGCGAATTCGATAATTAATTTCCATCCGTTGTAGTATTATTTTGGACAAATTACCCATCCCTGCTTTTCGATTTTTTGGGATTCGTCCCAATTAAAAAATTATTTAATTCATCTTTGTACTACCAAATTTTACGGTACTTCCGTTTCCGTCCGATTCTGTTAAGTGTTTAACCCACTTGACAAAAGGAAATTTATTGTCGAATTCACCTGGAAAGCGGGAAGGGTGGAGTGGAGTCCATTTCTGAGTCACCACTCACCAGCCTTTAAAACAAAACAATCTGTCACGGTCAATCCCTCCCGCTCAAAACAAGAAAGAAAACAAAACACGTCGTACATGTTATGAGGGGAGAGAGAGAGAGAGTTTCATGAAATAGAAGATGAAATATAGTTTTAAAATAAAGGATCCAATTAAAAAAGTAGGAAGAGTTAATAGGAAAACTAGGAGATGTAAACTTTTTAATCGATTTTAAAATCAACAATGCTAGTGATAACTTTGATTTATAGGCAAAGTGTATTTGAGATACATCGTATATGTACATCTTCAATGCATGATTGTTACTTGTCAGCAATAGGAACAATGTTGTTTTAAAATAGGTAGCGCTGTCAAAATGGGTTGGACCCGTTGGGTTAGCCCGTCCTATCACCTAAAAGAGGTGGGTTGGTTTAGTATTTCTTAGGCCTGCCATTTTTTTTGGGTTTGCTCTTCCCGCCCCGCCAAATGAGAGGTTGAAGTGGATTATGGGTTGGCTCCCCTAGAGGTGTCAAAAAGGTTTGGGCCCGTTGGGATATCCCGCCCCGCCACCTAAAAGAGGTGGGTTGAGTTGACATTTCTTAGGCCCGTCATGTTTTTGGGCTGGCCCGTCCCGCCCTGCCAAATGACGGGTTGAAGTGGGTTGTGGGTTGGCTCGCCCCGCCAACCCATTTTGACAGCTCTAAAAATAGGGGGGGGGGGTTATTTAACACAGTATTAATTAAGTGAGTGTCTTTAGTGATTTTGGGGGTGGAAATAGCTAATTTGATGTTTCCTAGTGAACGTGTATACATATTCTAACAATAATGATAAACACACAGAAGACGTGCATGTTACGGTAAATTTTACTTCTAATTTGTCAAATTTTATTTACATTGTGTATATAATATGACAATGCTAGAAGTCACTCTCGTTTTGTCAAATATGAGATCTTATGATGTAATGACTACCGTTGGTTGGACATTTTATGGGTCTCACCACTCCAATCCATAAGAGTGTACCACGTCATAAAGTACTCATATTTTAATGCAAAACGAGAGTAGCCCAAGCATTACCTATATAATATATAACATGGATAAGCAAATGAGTTCGGTTCTCACTTCTCACTTCTCACTTCTCACTTCTCACTTTCACTAAAGCATGCAAACATTCGTCCCTCTGTTACAACGCAGGTTCTTTGGAGCCATTCGTCGAACACTTTCCACACCTTGGCCTGCGCATCAGCTTCACCCTAATTTCAGATACTGTGATCAATCAACTGACAAAAAGTTTGAGAGTTTTGAAACAAACCATGATGGAGATGAAAACGAAGAGCCGAGTAACTTATGTGGGAGGATAGAGAGGCTTCCAAGAGGGGAGTCCGTCGGGTTTGCGTTACAGAGCTGGATGGGCGATGGTTTCCCTATTCTTAGAGGCGATATCTTTCATACCGTCAACCGTTTGCGCAGGCGCCAGCTCAATAAGCGTGCCCTCGAGGTGAGTTTTACCATGTGTCGTGTGGGGGTGTGTTTAATTTTCAAGCATAGTGGCAATGCTCATGAGTTGTTTGTTTAAATGCCTAATAGAAGTTTCCTACTCATTTTATGACTAGTACACTAATACTCCCAAAAAAAGTAGTTGTAATTTGAATGCCAAAATATAAGAGCATCCACAATGGTGGATCTCTAAACCACTCTTTAAACACATCGTTTTCTGTTCCAATTACACTTTTTCAACACTCCAAAAAAGAATCCATTCCAATAAGTACTCTCTATAATTCTCTAAAAACTTAAAATCTCTCAAATATCAACTAACAAACCTAATTATAAATATATTTTTCATCATTTTTATTTATATTTTTCCACCACAATTTAATGAAATGTTTTATATTTTAAATTTATAAAATATACTCCTTCCGTTCCGGACAAAGATTTCCCGTTTGAAAGTCAAACTTTTTAAGAAAATGCCACTTTTAATAGTTCATTGGTAATAAAATGACTTTGTTATGCCTTAATTTTTGAAAGTAAACTCTTTCAGTAAAACATCCAAAAATGAAATAGTGCACTCTTTGTCCGGAATGGAGGGAGTAAATAAAATATGTATCTCTCTAGATCTATATAATTGATAAATAAAATTTTATGATAATGTAGTAACAAAAAGAATTATTTTTGGGATGTTTCAATTGCTTGCAACGAAAAAAAAAACATAAAAAAAAAGTGATATACTCACTCCGTTTTGGGTAAAGAGTCCACTATTCCATTTTGAAATGTTTCAGTTAAAAAGTTTACTTTAAAAAATGAAGGCATAAAAATATCATTTTATTACTTATAGACTACTAAAAGTGTCATTTTATTTAAAAAAAATTGACTTTCAAACGAGAACTCTTTGCCCAGAATGAATGACGTAATTAATTTTTAATAAAATAAATTTCAACATGGTTAAATATTAATTGGAAAATGCTAGCAACCTTGTATTTGGAGAGAGATATATGTTACTATTCAAGCTAAATAACTCTTCAAATTAGAAGAGTTGTTTACTTGGCTTTGGAGATAGAGAGTTGGTTTGGGCTCCCATTGTAGGTTTAATTGGAGCTAAAAATCTCTAAAATGGATTTTAGAGAGTTTGTAGTTGGTGTTGTTGTGGTTGCTCTAAATAGCCACCCAAAAGTATCCACTCAATCCTAAAGTGCACCAAACCTAATTTTTTTCCCAGCCATCTAATGTTACCTTTTGTCTCACCTTCCCTCTTGCCATGACCGGCGTTAAAAAGATAACAGAATTTGTCGTGTGCAAATCATGTGCAAGGGTGATTTTTAAATTTTCATTTTATTGGGAAGGGTATTTTGGTCATTTACCGACCTTCTTCAACCCTGCATTGAGATGCATTTGAGTTGAGTTGTTTGCCTTAAACCCTACTGAGCTTTTGTTTCTTTCTCCTTTTTATCTCAAACCTCCCAATTAATTTCCCCATCACAACTATATTTACTTACCGGTGCCATGGCGATGGCAGCAATCGAGCCATCCTCGTCGGTAGCAGTCCGCCATGGCCAGAGCGAGATGTTGATGGAGAAGTTCGACGGTGATCGGACGGAATGTGGTGGCATGGGTGGGTGATTCGAGCCGCTTGAAGGCTGTCGGAAGAGCTGTTGTCGGTATCGATAATGTGGATTTGCAGGCCACCACTGAGTTTGGTTGCCTCGTCATTAATGCTCCCATTGCCAACACTATTGTTGCCGCCAAGCATGGCATCGCCTTGCTGGCTTCCGTGGCTCGTAATTTTCCCAGTCCGACGCTTCCCCAAACGTATTGTGCCGGAGGAGACGACCCCGGAGCTGATTTGAGGATGGAGGGACTTAGGGAAGGGGTTAGCCATGGTGGTTCACAGCTTGGATCTGAGTTTTAAAACACTGAATTTTGATATCGCTTTCCGTGAAAGTGGGGGTGGTGGTGGGGTTGTTGGGGATGGGGGAAGTTTGAAGAGAGATTTAATGGCGGCGGCGGCAGGAATGGAGGAGGTGGAAGGATAGCAAGATGAGATCTTCTTTTCTCTATTTGACACCTTTACCCTACACGTGCTACTTAACAAGAAAAATGTAACGTTCGTCACGGCCAGGGGCTAAAGTGGGACAAAAGGTAACGTGAGATGGCATTATGTGAAAAAAATTAGGTTGGGATGCACTTTGGGATTGAGCGGATACTTTGGGGTACTATTTATATTTTGGCCTAATTTGAATTATACAAGTCAATTTAACCATAAGTGATGTAGTGAGAGTTTATTTGCTTTCCCAAAATTACAAAATTTGTTGGATTCCGATAAATTTTTGCAGGTGATGGAATGGGTGATTAGAGAAAGACCCTACATGCCAAATCAACTGGACTACTCCTATCTGTTGGAGTTTACAACTAAGCTTCATGGGGTATCACAAGGTGAGAAACTATTCTCTCGGGTGCCGTCCGATTTCCAGAAGGAGCTACTTTACAACAATCTTGTAATTGCCTGCTTAGATAAGGGCATGATTGGGCTATCACTTGCATACATGAAGAAAATGAGGGAATTGGGTTATCCTATCTCGTACTTGGTTTATAACCGTCTCATAATTCTTCATTCTTCCCCTGGCCGGAAGAAATCCATTCCAAAAATCCTTACTCAGATGAAAGCTGATAAGGTGGCTCTACATGTCTCTACTTTCAACATTCTGCTGAAAATGGAAGCTAACCAACACAATATTGAAAGGTTGTTAAAAGTTTTTGGAGACATGAAGCGCGCCAATGTCGAGCCGAATGTGATATCTTACTGCATATTAGCTACTGCACATGGGGTTGCTAGATTGTACACATCGTGTGAGGCGTATGTTGAAGCCATAGAGAAGTGTATGACTGGAACGAACTGGGCAACGCTAGACATCCTTGTTATATTGTATGGGTATTTGGGGAAGCGGAAGGAGCTTGAAAAAACTTGGAATACTCTCCATGAACAACACCATGTTAAGTCTAAGAGCTATGTGCTGGCAGTCGAAGCATTTGGGAAGATTGGAGAGTTAAATCGAGCAGAAGAGCTTTGGTTAGAAATGAAAACAAAAGGGTTGAAATCGACTGAGCAGTTCAATTCAATGATATCTGTCTATTGCAGACAAGGTTTGATTACTAAAGCAACTGCGCTGTATAAAGAAATGGAGAAACATAATTGCAAAGCAAATGCCATCACGTTTAGACATCTTGCTCTTGGTTGCTTGAAAGCAGGGTTAGTGAAAGAAGCTCAGAAAACTTTGGAGTTGGGGATGGATCCAACAGTAAGCAGTAGCACCAGCGTTAGGAGATCGACGCCATGGCTGGAAACTACCCTTTCAATGGCTGAAATTTTTGCTGAAAAGGGTGATGTGGAGAATACTGAAAAGTTGTTCGAAGAATTGAAGAAAGCAAATTATACAAAGTATACTTTTGTTTACAACACCTTGATTAAGGCTTATGTCAAGGCTAAGATATATGATCCTCATTTTCTAAGAAGGATGATCCTGGGAGGGGCAAGGCCAGATTCTGAAACCTATAGCCTCTTGAAACTCCTCGAAGAGTTTCGGGACTAATTTTATTATTTGTGATAAATTTGTCGAGTTTATGGACCCAGGGATTGCTTTTGCGTTTTAAACTTGTAATCAGATCTAATAGAAACAGGTGGATGGAACCAAAACTTGAATGTTCGAGCTCCTCCAACATAGCCATGGGGCACACAGAAGGTAATCAGCTTACTATATGTTAACTTTCCGAGTCCCATTAATTTACCTTGTCAAGTTGACTCTAAACAAATAATGACTTGGAGTTGGTAACATATACTTCTTCCGTTCCGGGCAAAAAATCTCCATTTGAAAGTCAAATTTTTTAAGAAAATAACACTTTTAATAGTCCATTAGTAATAAAATGATACTTTTATGCCTTAATTTTTAAAAGTGAACTTTTTAATTAAAATATTCTAAAATGGAATAATTGACTCCTTACCTGAAATGAATGAGCCATTGGTGAATTGTTGCTTCTATGATTTTCTGTTTCTCAAGACCTCTGTCCAACCAAATTGGATTGAGAGAGAGAGTTTGTGATTGCAAGCACAAATTTGAAAGGCAATTGACGGTGGTTGTAGACTAGTAGGTTCAATAAGGACATTTGCTGCTTGCTCAAGCCATATACAGTTTCTCGTAGCAGAAACTCTCGAAAAAGATCACAGGCTACAACAAATTTGCACCCAATTAATTAGAAGACTATATTGTTCATGGCCTCTCTAGGCAAGTTATTTTACCAACATAATGGCTTAACATTCCTACTACAACCTAACATACTCCCAAATAACATTAAAACAAAGTTGGAAAGAAGACATATTCAGGTCAGATAGTTGAGGAACTCTGCAGCAGTTGCAACTGCACCTCCTGTGATCGCATCCATTACAATTTTGTCTCTGTTATTGCTGCTGGCTGCAGATAGAAGAGCCCCAGTAAGTGCACCCCCGATCATTGCATTCTTCTGCACATTAATGTGGAAATGAAACAGGCTTGCAGAGGCATGATTTAAAAAAATTACAAAAATGAAAAATGATGTAGTTACATTAAAGCGTTAGCATGATACTAGGAAAATGTCACGTCACATGTACTCCCACCATAAAGGAACTAGAGTTCACCGCTCAAGGAACTAGGAAAACCTACTTTGGAGACAGATTCCCAAATTGAACCTAGAGCATTTTTTATTTTTATTTTTTTTAACTCTTTCAAGGATATGGGCTAATGCAACGTTATAGTAGGCACCTAAAATTGGAGTGACATCTTGACTAACTGTTTTTTTTTCTTCTTCTAAGGGGGGTGTGAGAAGGGATCGAACCTGAAACCTCACACTTTGTGAAGCCTCATCTCTACCATTGGGCCACCCCCTTAGGGCTTGACTAACTGATTGACTGTGGATAGAAACATCCTATGAATATTTCCTACTTTTGGTTTTCCTTTTAGTCAGTGATCGAGCCATTGCCCTTGGATTATGTAGAGTTCTACCCACTGTGAACTGGAACTGATCCTATATCAGAGCTAGCTGGACAATCTTTTTAGGAGAACCATAAAAATCCTTCAGGTAAATTGAATGTGAGTGGAATAACAAAATTAAGTACAATTAAGAGTACTGAGCAAATAATTTGGAAATAGGTTGTGAGCATCAGAAGTAACATTTTTGGACCACTGATTAGCGTATCAGACTGCTTGTCAATGGAATTAGAATATTAATTATAATATGAATAATTTGCAGTTTAATGAAAATTACCCAGTCTCTGGTGCCTCGGATCCTCTCAACTCCATACTCCATTCCAACATATACTCCAGCAATTGTTCCTGTTGAAGTGATTACACATCTTACAGCAATTTATCCATTATCAAAGAAACAGAAACCAAAAAATATGAGTGGCTGCTTGATCTCATACAAAGTGTGCCGATGAAACTTACCCCAATATGCACCTTCTTTACACATTTTCTTTAACTGCAACGAAATGACAAGTTAGAGTTATCTTTCTTTTGCCCTATATCTACTCTATAAAACATATATCAGACCAAAGGATGTTCTACTTCAAGCTAAAATTGACCGTTTTACCCCAAGAAAAAGAGAAGAAAGAACTTAATATCGCTCATGCCCTCTATGATTATGAAAAATGTGGAATCTCTTCAAAGGGAACGGAAGATCTATGTAAACCATACTTGCATGAAATCATGGACTAGAAACCAGAAAGAAACCAACAGAAGTACATTAAAAACATGGGAGAGGAGCGTACCACTACCACAGTGGTCTTACTTACATAAGGTGTTTTGCTTGTACAGACAATTGTTTTTTCCTCTCTTTTTTTGTTTGGGGGTTAAATAGACCTAATCTTCAACATTATTTTAGCTGCAACTGATACCATATCTGATGGGACTGTCACAACAAAAGAGGTATGCCGGAGACTGAAGGCATAGTTGTTATATTCAACCCATTCCAGTCAAAGAGACCGTATTTAAAAACTCAGTATTTGAGAGATACATTAATACTCTTGGAGTAAAAGATTGTAATAAAAATGTATGTTGATCCAACTTGTTTTATTTTATCTCAAAAACGGCAGGTAAAGTTAGGACATCATGGGAAATAAAAGCTTAACTATTAACGAAACGCTTTTAGTGGAATGTCCCTAAAAGGAAAGTAGGACCCCATTGAGTAAAAGGGAGATGGTACATACAAACTAGAAAAGCTGTAGATAAATATTTTCGTAACCAAAGGAGTTATAAAACTAGATTGCTTGTGATATATCATATACGTATTAAATAAGTAAGATGTGAGTTGCACGAAAGGTTTGTGGCAACCAAAGACAATTGTAATGCAATGTTTAAAGATGGCAACAACTACATGGTGCATTCAACACCGAAAATTAACATTGAAATTATCAGAGTACTTGGTGATGCACATCCAAGAAGAAGACCCATAATATTTTCAGAAGAAAGCAAAACTCAGCTCATGAGTTGGTATAATGTCTCTCTTTAGGTGTTCTATTCCCAATATCAGTTCATGTTGTTCTGCCTTCTGGAACAGATGTGTAGACTTGAAAACCAAAGGTTTGTTATAGGTTTTCTGCTATCTCAATTTATCTAAACTGAAAATGAGCAATTAAGGAAGAATATCCAAGCCAATTTTGATATTTTCCTAAATTGGTGACCTTATACAGGACACTGTAGAATGCATGAATTTTATATGACAACTTATTGTACTTTAGCGACAGTATGTACAATATATAGATTTGTAAGGGAAAATAATATAATGAGAAGGACGTGTTCAAATGGCAATTTCTGCCCATGATCAGAAGAACCACGGTTAAGCTACACCTATACATTGTTTTAAAACATAGCTAGTAGAGCTAAAACTGTACCCTATAGATACCATGTCCAAGTCAATGGCAAAATATAGATGCCAAGCCAAGTGGTCCTCTTTCTAGGTACTAGAAATAGAGGTTACCAAGCTGATGGCAACAAGAAAACATCTACGCAATGATGGCCTTGTGAACAACCAAAAACACACATGCATAGAAATGGGCACTTAGGTAGATTAAAACTGATCAAAGGAGATCTCACCGAGTGCTGAAAGTTGTTCTTAGAAACACTCCCTGCAAAATGGCGTTCCATTAAAACAATTAAATCCTGAGACCAAAAGAAGATATATGTAGAAGTAGGTAAACAGTAATCAAATAATCACGAAACTCAAGGTGTTTAATGCATTTTTTCTTTTCACCAGGACACACACACGGACACACTCCCTCCATCCCAAAAAAAAAATGTGGCACTTTGATTTTTTTGGTCAACTTGATTAAACTTTGACCAAAAATTAATAAGAAATTACTTACCCATAAAAAATTATGAAATTTTTTTCTTGATTGTATTCTTAATATTGCATCAATAACTGAAATTTCATTACTTAAAACATAAACAATGATTTGATTTTATCTTAAGTTGACTTTCCAATACGGAAATGTGACTATGTTTTTTTTTCTGGGACGGAGGGCGTATATGAAGAACTTGAACGCTAAGAGTGAAAAAAGTGGAAATAAGGAGGGATTGAGTAACATGAAATGAAGCTGGATGATCATGGCAAAGGACAGACAGAGAAGACAAATCATATCTGGCATTACTCAGGTCCCTCCGTCAACAAGGCAAGTAATTTTAAAAGTCATTCTTCCAGGGAAACTCAAGACAAAGAGGATCCTGTGATGTCAAGATAAGGAAATCCGCAATTGGGTTGATTCTCCAAAAACGAGAGCATCAACCATCAGGGGCAGACCCACGTGTACCAATACGGGGTCCATGAACCCCGCTCAAAAGAAAAAAAATATTGCCTATTAATATTTTATATGATTTAAATTTTCTGAAACAATACATAGCCAATTAGTGATTGGAGCTTAAGTGGTAAAGTTCTTGTGGGTTTGTAACAAAGACCTTGATTCAATTCTTCGCATCAGCACAATATATTTATTTTTGGAACAATATGCGAGCAATTAGGGGATGTAACTCAAATAGAAAGGTGCTTGTGTTTGCGTGTTTATTTTTTTGATTTTTTTCTACCTAAACGACACCGTTTTGTCGTCAATAGAAAATAATTAACATGGGATGACACAGGTAGCCTTCCCCCGCTTTCTCTCCTAATGCATTGTGCCACCGCTGAGAAAAAATTCTGGATCCCCCACTGTCAACCATTACAAATAAGGCAAAAACTTAGGAAAGACAAGACCGTCATATGGGTATTTTGACTATTTTCTGTATGATGGATCTCTGACCCGGCCTACCGTGCATTGGTGGGCTGAGATGTGAGAAAGTGCAGCCCTGTCTTACGATTAGGTTCTGTAGGGCGTTCTTAAGACCAACT
>JABEVN020003939.1:0-16300 GCA_013146195.2 Codonopsis lanceolata | reverse complement strand
AGTGAAAACATGACAATAATGTATTAAGAACTTGGACAATGTAAAAAGGTTTATATATTTTAATTCATTTTAATTCTAAAAAATTATCGTTAGATTCTTAGATCTGAAAAATTAAATGTATAAGTTATAGTATCTTTTTTTTTTTTTACAAGTATAGGCATTGCATGTATAAATTTATTTCTTAGTAGAAATTTTTAGTTTTTTAATGATTTTAAAAAATCTAAACGAAATACTTGTAGTCATAATTGAATATTATATTCTCAAAATTTTCCTAAATAATTTTTTTAATAATAAATTCATATTCTGAATATATAGTTTCATTATTTTTAGATATGAAACAAGTAGATAAAAAACACCTCATAGTTGGTAAGATCTAGGAGAAAGAAATATGGTTTATATATTTTAAACTATAATTCTTCTAAGTTAAAATACATAATTATTAAACTCTATTTTCAAAAAGTTTAAAATTTCTAAACATTGAGATAATTGAAATATTCCAAATATAATATTAATTTCTTAAAATAATAAGAAAATAAATTATAAAATCTAACAAATCTTAAACATATAACTTTGTTATGTTTAAATCTGCAACATATAGGTAAAAAACAACCACATTGGCTGAAATTAATGTCATTCAATAAATTTTGACTTATAAAGTCATTTTCTTTCCCTAAGAAAAAAATCATTGGAAAACCATGTTTATAAAACAAAATTGAAGAAACGGTTGAAGTATTGTTTGAATGAAAAATCAAAATAATTTCTTAACGAACTCTTTCATATTTTACTATGAGATCATAGAAGGCGTTAAGAATTTGGAGAATAAGTCCTCGGTGTTTTTGGAACAAAATTTGAAACGCAGAGGTCATCAAAATGAAGCGTTAAACAAACAAATGAGAAAAATTTGTTAGGGTTTGTGTTTTTAGGCGGCAAATGTAATAGGGTAGAATTTGTGTTTGAGTATTTATATTTGGCTAATGTAAGTTTGAATGTACATGACCTATTTGTTTAGGGTTATTTAATTTGGGTCAGATTGAAATTTTTATTAGTTTTGAGTTGGGAAAAATTGTAGACCGGTTCCCTCTACAATTTTTTAACACTCCGCTCTCTTCTTTTTTCGAAAAGTCACTTCTTGCATCGCAATGCATGAAAGTGCTTTATTTTGTGCATTACGATGCACAAAATCTTGCATCGCAATGCATAAAAAGATTTTTTAATTACAAAAAAAAAAGGAACGGGACGAATTTCTCCCATCAAATTATTTCACCATTTTTGTTGGCCCTTTTTATTTGCATGTTTATAGATTTAGGCCACTATTCATTATCAATTGATAAGAAATATCTATTGCAATATATGAAAATTATATTCAATCAATAAAAAAACTAAATTAAAATTAAAGAATAAAAGATTACTTCAATTAATAGCCAAATATCATTTGATCAAAATTAAATAATTCATTTTCAACCACTTAAATTACATCATTTGATATTATTTTTATTATAAAAATAAAGAAAAAATAAAATACATGCTGGTTGATTAACATTAATACACTAAAGTTTGAGCAACACGTTATTGAAAATACATTACCCATATTGCAGGGTTGTGCAGTTGAACAAGAATAATCATTACAAAGATTGATCATTACCCGAGTAATGCAATGACACGAAATTGAAACCAAAGCTGTGAAATCATGTCTTACAAGATCGAATTCTTTCAAATGACAATTATGGTGGCATCATTTTGATTACAAGAATGTCACTAACATATTCGATAATAGAATTTCATTCAAATTATAAAGAGGATAGTTCGATGATTGTGTCTTATACAATGTCTAGAAATAAGAGTCATGATCGATTATTGTCTAATGTAGAACATCTTAAAAAACATTCTTTTAGCCATGACCAATTGTAGTCGTTTTGTGTAGAGTTACTAATCCTAAACGTTTTCGAATTTTGTTATAAGATAATGATAGTAGTAATAGTTGTACATGTTCAACGACAAATATTGTTTATTAAGAAATATTCTAAAATTAATAATAATATTTTAAAATATATGTGATTTACTATCTTTAATTTATTTTTATTTTGTTCATATTAAAGTTCTTAATTTTTATATTATTCAACTTTATTTAAGTATATAATTTTCTATCATTATAGAAAATTAATGGAGATACAACATAATTATATATAAACAATATATTATGTCAATTATTTATTAAATAATGACATAAGATCGTTGAAACCATATTTTAAAAGGTCGAGTTATTTCAAATTATGATGGTTAATTATGATATGAACATATGATAATAAACATGGTATATACTTCGAATACTATAATTTATGGGAAACTATGTTTTAGAAAGTCAAGTTCTTTCAAAGGCCATTTGGTATTCTTGTTTTGATTTCAAAATGTCGGTGACAAATCGATCAAGTAATTTATTCAAATTCCAAAAAACACAGTTTACGATGATATCTTACACAATAATACTATAAATAAATATTAGGGATAGTCATTGTCTAACATATGACTTCATTTGAAAAAAAAATGTTTTTAGTTATAACATGTTGTATCTCGCTTTACCTAGAGTTACTAATCCTAAGGATATTCGAACTTTGTTATTTGATAGTATCTTTGTAATAATCGTACATGTTCAACAACAAATGTTGTATATAAATAAATATTCTAAAATTTATAATAACATTTTCAAATTTATTTGATTCTCTATCTTTAATTTTAATGTTTATTAATTTTTGTTTATTTTATTCATATTAAAGTTTTTAATTATCTATTACTCAACTTTAATTAAATATATAAATTTACACCCGTGAACAAATCGTGCAACCTTTGGTCTTACTGTAAAGGTAGTATCCTAGTACTAAAGAGTACAAATATATGTAAAGCTACAATTTTAAATTTTGAGTGGCTAACTTTTTGATGTGGAACAGGAACTCTGTAAATTAAAACGCGAGCTAGTTATACATGAGTAAATATTATTATACTTTCATCGTTACTCTAATTGTTTTTAATTGGGAATGGAATCAAATGGAATAAGAATGATTACGAAAAAGTTTGCATATCTCAGCTTAATAATAATGTTTTGTTCATCGAAAATTTATGAATGAAAGCTATCCAGATGTTGAACATTAATAATGAACCTCTCTTTTGGTTGGGTTTTAAATTTTAATTAATGGAGTCTGCCAACCAAAGATCTGTAAACGAGAATTTTTTTATTGGGCACTCGATCGTGGCCGGTAATGTCCATCATTAGATTATACTCTTTTAAGTTGGCATGACATTACTCTCACTCTCTCTCTCTCTCTCTCTCTCTCTCTCTCTCTCTCTCTCTCTCTCTCTCTCGTGTCCTTCGTAATTGTTCATATAAATTTACTCCATAACCTAAGACCATTTTCAATGGTACTAAATCTTTCTCGTTTTGGGGGTTTGATGCTCAAACTTACGTCAATTGAGCTCCAAATACAATACCAAATTTGGGGTTAAGTATACCTACCGCAAATTTGGGGTTCCATTGTAGCTTTCTCTAAATTTGGTATTGGTGGGGACCATTTTATTAAATTAATTTTTAATGACTATACAATTGTTAAAATTATTTATAATATGATTTTTTTTATTTAACAGTATTAAAAATTAATAAATATATAATATTAGATAATATAAATAAATAAATAAATAAATAATTAATAATAATATTAAGTATTTTAAATTATTGAACATTACTAATCCAATAATTTATAATTTATAACATTTTTTCTATTATTTGTAGATTTCATTTACAAATAAATAAATAAATAATTATTATACTAATTAGAGAACATCAGTTTCACATTTAAACTAAAAAAATGCATACATATTAAAAGTATTAGAACATTTATAAACTTAAAATAATTATTATTTAAAAGGTTAATAGCAAATTAATATACATGTCGATAAATAAAGTAAACGAAATAAAAATAGAATATGCTAAAGAATATTATATTTTGGGTGAGATTTAGAGTTGTGGGTTGGAGGTGGAATAATATTTGGTACTGAAATGGATCAAATTAAAGGTAAAATCTGACCAAATTTAAAATTCCTTATTGAAGATGGTCTAATGGAGAGGGATCGAGGTTTGGGGGTAAAATGGGTTGTCTGCTTACATTCACTATTAATCTTCTACCTTTTAAAGGATACTCTCTCCGTCTCCAAATTATTGTCATATTTTCTTTTTTCGTCCGTCCAAAAATAATTGTCTTATTTAAAATTTTTATTTTTAGGATAATATTTTTACCACTTTACCTTTACTTTTTCATCTTACTTTAATTATGAATCAGATACACATGGAATTTAAAGTAAACTACACATAAAATTAATATTAATAATTCAGTCAAATGTGTTTTCTTAAACCGTGCACCAAGTCTACCAAAACGATAATTTAGAAACGGTAAGAGTATAAGAGTTGTAAAAATACAATTATACCCTTCATTTGATGAAAAATATTACAAAACTAAAAGAAAAGTAACAAAAGGGGTGGCACTGCCCCTAAGGGGGTGGCCCAGTGGTAGACATGGGGTTTCACAATGTGAGGTCTCAGGTTCGATCCCTTCCCATGCCCCCCCTTAGGAGAAAAAATATATAAAAAAAAAAGATTAAGCAAAAAAAAAAAAAAGGGGTGGCACTAGAACACCGCCAATTGCCAAACCCGTATGGGCACTAGAAGCCAAACTACATGGGATGACGTTACATTTTAGAGCAAATTTCAAGTGTGTATAATTTAGAAACATGATTTTATCTAGGGCCATCAATTTTTTAGACATTTCATGTAACTACAAATTGATTGTCAAATGACAAAAATGCCATTAATGAAAACAGATCTAATCGGACTTTAAAAATTCAAAAAAGGCGATGTCAAATCTTGGCATCAGGTGAAAAAAAAATCAATAATCCAGGCATCAGGTTGTTGATGCCTACAATTGTTGCTTGTGCCAAAAATGTTGTTAATGCCTACCGTTGTTGCTGATGCTAAAAATATTGATGCCAAGGCTTGACATCAGGTGAAAAAAAAAATTCAATAATCCAGGTATCAGGTTGCTGATGCCAAAAATGCTGATGCCTACCGTTGTTGCTGATACCAAAAATGTTGCTAATGCCAAAAATGTTGATGTCTATCAAACATCTGCAGCATCAAGTTGATAAACTCATTCTTCATCTTCTCTGGTATCAGGTTGTTGATGCTCAAAAACCCGTTGATCATCTGAATGAACTCATTCACGGCGAGATCCATAAGGTTTGCATTTTCTTCTTTATTTTATTCTTTCTAAGAAACTTTTCGTGATCGGGCAAAAAAGGCAAAAGGAGATCGCCAATAGAACGGTAATCCAAGTCAAGGGGTAATGGCGGACTCTTTTAGTCCATCTTTTAGTCAAGCTGTTATAAAGGTGTGTGAAGAGAGATGGAATCGAGTCCTTTGTCAATCAATGGAAAAACCTAATTATTAGAGCGTCCACAATGGGACCAGGTATAAGCTCTCTAAAATCGTTTTTAGAGATATTTAGTTCCAGCTACCTCCACAGTGGGCAATTGCCGAAGGTCTCCATCTCCATAACCAGGTAAATCACTCTTCTAAATACAAGAGTGATTTACCTTGCACCATAACTCATCTCCCGTTCTCTCATCGTTCTTTTTGGCGCGCAACCTTGGTCGATTTCTCTCTCCCCTCTTGGTCTTCTTCTCCGTTCGCTCTCTTCCAAAGAGCACAACAGCACCGAGATTGCTCTGCATTCCACGAGTTTAGGTAAGTTTTAAATATCAATTTCTCTACTTTCTAGGGTTTTGTGAATGATAGATTTGTTGGGATTAAATGTAGACTCTTTGATTAGGGATTAACGAGAATCACCATCGAGCTGCGCCTATAAACCATTTTGTAGGTCGACTATCTCGTAGGCAATGAAGAATTGCAAGAGAATGTCAACAATGTAAATGGCGGTTTTGCTTGTTCATCTTCTTTCTTCTTTCTCCGTCTCTTGGCGTCTCCCACTCGCACTCTCGAGAGAGCCCGTTTCGAAGCTTCAAGGTGAGTTCCTACACCGTAATTATTTTTAAGGCTGTGAGTTCTTTGTTCTTTGTGAGTTCTTTGTTCTTTGAAGGATGAGGGAATTTCAATGAAGATGATCAATGTGAATTACTTGTATGTTTGTTGTATTGGTTTTGTTTTGTTTGGAAGGTCTGTGAGTTTTTGAAGTGTATGTACACTAGCATTGCATTGTTTGGAAGGCTGTGAGTTCTTTGTTCTTTAAAGGATGAGGGAATTTCAATGTATATGTACACGGCATAGCATTGTTTGCCCACCAGGTGCTCGATGAAATGCTGATTCGATGTAAAATTTTGACAACTGCTAGTCACTGCATAAAATACATGGGTTTTTGATTGAATACTTCATACTTGTAAGCATTTTAATATGTTTCCATCAATTTGGGTTAGCGGTTTTTGATTGTTGGACTTATTTCTTCGGGTTTTTAGTTCATAGTAGTGTACACCCCGGTTTACTAAAAACAATTCATTGTGGGGGAAGAGGTTGTTCAGAAAATCTACCCTTCTCTCGAAGTCTGAATAGAGAACTTGATCTTAAGATAGTAATCCCCTATATTACCCATCACCAACTTTAATAGAATTCATCATCTTTGATCAACCCAATCAACGCTTGCAAATCCATTATCGCAAAATTCATGAAACGCCAAGTATTGTGTTTGTAGTCTGGATTGGGTACAGGTTGTAGTAGGGTTCTAGAGTTGGGTGATTAGATCAAGAGACGACCCTTGTGTGAAAACAATTGATCAGCAACTTTGGACATTAGCATCACCACTCAAGAGGGAATTTTTGTCCTAAAAGCTAGCTCAATTTTTCTGTCAGGACTTACTCTGCACAGCAGACTTGAAAAATTCACCAATAATTCCATGTAAGACCTGCTATAATAATTCTTGCTTTTACTGATCCTAGACACTTTAAACTACAATTTACCACTTTGAATCACTTAATTTGGATCTATATTCAACAAGTTATGACCATTCAAAGTAGAAGTTACTAACCAGATTTTCTGTCAGGACTTACTCTGCACAGCAGACTTGAAAAATTCACCAATAATTACATGTAAGACCTGCTATAATAATTCTTGCTTTTACTGATCCTAGACACTTTAAACTACAATTTACCACTTTGAATCACTTAATTTGGATCTATATTCTACAAGTTATGACCACTTAAAGATCAAATTAGCCACCAAAATCCTGTTAACAGTTACACCAGCGCAGCGATGGATCACAACTCAATTGAGGTTCTTCCCGACCTAGGAACTTAGTGAAAATTTAGCACTGTTAAGTTTCTGGCTGTGCATTTAGCACTTATACTCAGATATAGAATTGCTGAGTCTTGTATTAAGTATGAGATAGGGCATGAAAGAAATACTTGGTCGTGGATTGATAATTGGTTTCCTTGTGGCCCTTGGTTAAGGCTTATGGCACTAGGAAGATGTATGATGCAAGTAGCCAAGAGGAGGAAAAGGTTGCTAGTAACCACAAGCGTGAGTTCTACCCCAACCACCATCAAATGGACTGATTGAATGAAGGTTATAACAGAGTGAGATTGCATACAATATACAACAGAATGACAATTTGAAAGCACACAACGACAGGCAGACAAATTTATGGTCATTCACGGAACAAGCAGGCAACAGCAGACTTGTTTGCACAAACAAAGCAAAGAAAAGAAAAAGAAGAAGGAATAGAAAGGTGAAAATATGATTAAGAATTACAAGCTTTTGAGTTGAGGAACAAGTATTAAGTTGGCCACAAATTTTCTCTTGGAAGATTAATCAGGAGCTTAAGTGATACTTTAAATTACATATGTGGAAGTTGGAATTCTGAGTTAGTTGTAATATGGATAATACTTGAGATTTGATGAAAGTATGCATCTGTAGTATCCCAAAATCTTTCTAATTTGCAATTTTGCAGCTTAATGTCACAGTCCAATACTGCATCTTTTATTCAAACTCTAGTTCAAGAACCAATTAGTAGCTAATTTTCTATTATAGTAAAGTAAACAAGCACATCTTTTATTTAGCACTCTGCTTCTCGAATTTTTAGTATATGTTTTGGAGATTAAGTAAACAATGTATTGGTTTTTGAGTTGTTAAGTTTTTCTTATTCTTGTTCCATCCTTTGTCCGGTTTTTTTCAATCATGTTGAAGGCAAATTTTATGGTGTGTAGAGATATGCCCAAGTGTCTTAGTTCCATTTCGCTATTTTAGGAGGTGCTACTTGAAGAGATATGCCCGATGTTTTTACTTTTAGTAGTGTTTACAAGTGATAGCATTAACGTATTTTTTTTTAATTCACAGGTGATATTTCTACTACCTTCATGGCAAATCCTCCGTTTTGGCCTTTCGATATGCAAATAGGCAATCAATTTGAAGCATTCCATCAACAACAAATGCGAGAACCTAGAGATGCTCATGCACGTTGTCAATGAAGTCAAGAATCGAGCATGAGCCCGAGCAACCTCAAGTATACCGGCGCACATTTATAAGCGAGAGATCGATGCGAAAAGCACACGCGACCTTGTCAAAAATTATTTTGCCGATGATCCGATTTTCCCAAAGACGTATGTTTCGCCGATTTAGAATGCGCTTACGGTTGTTTCACGAATTCGGCAGACATTGAGATTGCCCAACCATATTTCCAAAGACAACGTTATGGTATGCCAGGAAAGCGGGATTCTCATCTATCCGAAAATGACGAGCGCTGCGGATTCTTGCATATGGAGCCCAATTGATCGTGAGGATGAGGCCCTTGCCATTGCGAGACTACGCTATAGAAACCGTTCGCCTATTCTCGCGAGGCAATTGTTAGCATGTACTCGAGCGGTATTTGCGAGCTCCAAATGAAAGTGACATCGCCCGACTCATGGAAGAAAATAAAATCGTGGTTTCCGGGCATGATTGGTTCATTAGATCGCATGCATCGGGAGTGGCGCAACCGCCCCTTACCTTGGCATGGTCGGCAGTTCATCGCCACACCGAAAGCCGACCATGATTCTTGAAGCCGTAGCATCCCGGGATCTTTGGATTTGGCATGCGTTTTTAATTTACCGAACATACAATGATATATCGTGCTTGATCAATCCCCAATCTTCGACATGCATTCATTCAACGTCAAACACCATACACCCCTACGAAATAAATGGTAATGTATACTACGTGCCATACTATCTCACAGATTGTATATACCCTCACTTCGCTACACTAATCCAGACCATCAAGCGCCCTCGAACTGAAAAGGAAAAACATTTCGCGCAACAACAGGAGGCTTGTAGAAAGGACGTTGAGAGGGCATTTGGGGTTTTGCAGGCTAAATGGGCTATTACCAGGGGCCCGGTAAGATTTTGGGACCAACAAACTTTAAGTAATATTATGTATTGTTGCATTATTCTGCATAATATGATAATCGAAGATGAACGTCAAACAAATATTGAACGATGGAGACCTGTAGTAGGTGAAACAATGCCAGATGAACTACTTCAGCATGATCCGACTGTGTTGGGTGCATTTATTAGTTCTCGAATAAATCAAGTGCGAGATAGACGTGTGAACAACCAGCTTAGGCTTGATTTGATCGAGCATCTTTGGAATAATTTTGGTAGACAAGGTGGCCATTGATGTGTATGTGTAAGGTTTTTTATGTACCAAGTGGTATGATTTATATACAATGTGAGCTTGGTAGTAGCTGTAGCAGTAGGAGTACCGGTTATGTAATGGTAACTGATGAAGATTTTTACAGGTAATTTATCTGCTTACCATAGCAGAATCGTGTCGATGATAATATACATGTTCAGTTTCATTGTAACTTTAATTCTAATTATCTACTTCAGATTAAGAAAGCAATGATTTTCTTCAAAGCAGAATCGTGTTTTCTAAGTTGTTTTAGTTATTGCAATATTTTCTATTTTCTATTATAATCATCCTTTGTGTTTTCATGGAAGACAATGTTTGGACTTTGGACAACTTATGCATTGTTCTGTTTTAAATTTTTTTTTGTTAATTTTGTTACGTTATGTTAGTCTAGTAGATATAATCAACTTAATAAATACCTTGTATTTTGTTTATGAATTGGATACATAATCTAGACCATGAATGAAGCTATATTCTAAACATAGAGCTTGCTTAGAGGACCAATGATCGAAAAACTTATTGATATCAAATAAACCAAAGTTTCTATGATGCATTGCATGAAAATCAACAAGAAGATGAAACAGAATTGTGTGTTGGCAGCTTGTATAACCTGTAATCAAAATTCATTTTCTCATACCTCAAAGCTCGAAACGACGAACAATTTTTTTCCCCATAAACTAGACTCGTATATCTTTCCAACCATATATGGCACACTACCTAGTTTCTCTCAATGAAAGCAGTTTTTCGTTCAAAGACAGACCATATGTTGGAATTTCTAAACCTGCATCATTCTCCCCTTCTTGAAAACCGGTCGCCTCGAGTTCGAGTTTAGATCAGACCACAGTGAGGAATCAATTTTCTTCAGTTCTTCCTCAGATATCCAAGCATCTTCTGAACTTGTCTTTCCTTTCCAATGAATGAGATCTTGGATATACTTGAAGATGCAGCTTTAGGAAAATGAAAGTGAGCTGGCAGCTGGCAGCTTGTATGACCTGTAATCAAAATTCATTTTCTCATACCTCAAAGCTCGAAACAACGAACCGTTTTTCCCCATAAACTAGACTCGTATATCTTTCCAACCATATAGGGCACACTACATAGTTCTCTCTCAATGAAAGCAGTTTTTCGTTTAAAGACAGACCATGTGTTGGAATTTCGAAACTGATCATTCTCCCCTTCTTGAAAATCGGTCGCCTCGAGTTCGAAGTTTAGATCGGACCACAGTGAGGAATCAATTTTCTTCAGTTCTTCCTCAGATATCCAAGCATCTTCTGAACTTGGCTTTCCTTTCCAATGAACGAGATAATCGGATATACTTGAATATGCAGTTTAGGAAGATGAAACAGCGTGAGCTGGCAGCTTGTATGACTGTAATCAAAATTCATTTTCTCATACCTCAAAGCTCGAAACAACGAACCGTTTTTCCCCATAAACTAGACTCGTATATCTTTCCAACCATATAGGGCACACTACCTATTTCTCTCTCTCAATGAAAGCAGTTTTTCGTTTAAAGACATACCATGTGTCGAAATTTCAGAAACTACATTAAACTTGAACCTGATGGTAGCCTTGCCATTAATAAGTTATTGCTCTTAGATGTTGTGGTTCCCTGATGGTACTACAATTTTGGATTGATGAGTTGTAATAAGGGCTCAATATAGTCTAATTTCTCTGCTCTTACCAAATTGGATCAGTGTTCTACATAGTTGTTAATCATATTCATGGCGTCGATGGCTTAAATTTTGTTGTGAGCTGAATTTTTGTCTTTTGTAGTTTTGGATCTTATGATCTTTTTTAATTTCTTGAGTTTTTGTTATAACTTCTGCTGGTAAGTGTGCTTGGGGTACGTCGAATTTCAAGTCAGGAGTTCTGGATGTATCTCGATTTATGACAAAGGCATATCTACTTGTATATTCTGTTGGTTCCTTTTTTCCCCCTTGTCCTGCATCATTGCATGTGGGCTTTGTAGTTCGGGCAAGGGAGGAAATTGTAAAAACTGTTGTGGTCTTTGATATATATTACTCCAATTTGTGATGGTCGTTCTACTTTGGACTTCGGAGTAATAGAAATTTGTTTGCTTTTTTTTTCTTTTTCTTTCTAAAACCTCTCTTCATTACAACTTGTTGATTTATTGCTAATGCAGCAATTTAACAAGGCTCAACTGTTTTAGTCTTAAATTTATTAACATCGAATTATTTAGAACCAACAAAAATATTTGATTAATATACGAGAGGACAAAAAGTAATTAATTAATATTTATACATAAATTGCCTTTAAATTGACATACATATTTAAATAAAAAATAATTGAAATTGCTAAACTACACAACATTTTTTCATAGAATATAAATTCATAATATAAATATTTTTTTTCAAATTGTGATAGGAAAATAGAAATAAAAAGGATAGAAGATATATTGGTAGTTAGGTTTGTTAGTTGAGATTTGAGAGATTTTAGGTTTTTGAAGAACAGTTGTGTATAGAGAGTGCTTATTGGAGTGAATTCTTTTATAGAAGTTAAAAAAGTCAGACCGAATTTGAACAGAAAACGGCGTGTTTGGAGAGTGATTTTGGGAGTTGTCATTATTGTGTTGCTCTAAAGGAGGATGGAGGAGAACCAAAAGGTACAAGACTATTGAGTGGTAAGCTTGTCAATATATGCTTGCTGCAACATTATCTCTGAGTTTGAAACAGTCAGATTTTCCAGCAAGAGCAGGTAGATGAAGTTGACAGTGCAGCAGAAATATTCCCATTATTTAATTGGCATTATGACTTTGTAAGCCTCTTATGATTGTCTTTGTGTGTGTGTGTCGTGTGTGTTCTCTCTTCCTCCTTATTGTTAATTTGATCCATCTTTGTTGACAGGTTAGTGCCCCTAGCATACAAAGAAAAGGTCCATATAAGCTAGCTCTTAAGTCTTAACAAATATATGTAGTACTGTCATGAAGTTGACTTGGGGGTATTTAAAAACATTACAAAGTGGGAACTAGCATGTGTTGACAATATAAACATAACAAATGGTAAAATACTTCTCATTATTGGCGCTTGACATGTACCACTCAATTTGATTGACGCGTGCAGCCTCACGTGCCAAAAATTGCATGAAGAGCACGTTGGCACGAACACGATTCTGGTTTTGCGGCGTCGCCTTTTTTTGTTTTTATTCTTTAGTTTGTTTTGTGTGTGTGTTTTAACTTTTAAAAATTGCCTGGCCCATTTTTTAAAGTTTTTAACCCTAAAAGTTTATCATTATTTTTTATAATCGTAAAAAACTATTTTTTGAAATATTATTCTAAAATATTGTCGTCTTCTTCAACAGCTCCGACAATAAATTTTGCATTCGAAAATCATGATTGTGCAGAACGAACGAGATCGACTTGTCCGATCGCGTTGAGGACAACACCTTCGTGAGGGTTCGGGGCAACGCCTCGAAAAGGTCAACGAAGTGATTTATGAATTTGAAACTATAATGAAATGATTTTTCAGCTTGGGATAAGGATGAGAAGGAGGAAGAAAAAGACTTCTGACGGAGAGATGAAGACGAAGTGGAAGACGAACCGTTATTTATGTTTTTTTATCACGATGTAAAAATGAATTAGAAAATATTTTTACACCGTGTTTTAAAATGTGATTTCCTAATCTATTTTTGAATTGTGATTCATAAATTTCATTGCATTAGTTTTTATACCGCGGTTCAAAGTTTAATTTCCTAGTCTATTTTTGCACCGCGGTTCATAAATTTCGTTACATTAATTTTTGTACCGCGGTTCAAAGTTTAATTTCCTAATATATTTTTGAACCGCGGTTCATAAATTTTATTGTATTAATTTTTGCACCGCGGTTCAAAGTTTAATTTCCTAGTCTATTTTCGAATCACGGTTCATAAATTTCATTGCATTAATAAAAAAAATCCTCTCGTGCGATGCGGGGGAAGTATATTAATACAAAAAAAAACTTATTTTTTGTTACTTCAATGCATAAAAATTAAACAAATAATTACAATGTAAAAATGATAAATAAGTGAATTTAATTATAGAGTGTTACATGAATAAAAAGTTATCATAAATTGAAATACTCATTCTATGTTTAAACACAACATCGATCGTTGAACCTATACGTGTTACTATCATTGATCTATACTTTTTTTATTTTGACATAAATAAATGTTTTTGTTTGTTAATTATATTCCCTCTGTTTTTAAATTATCGTCCTTCTTTCTTTTTTTGTCAATTCCAAAATAATTGTCCAGTTTGAAACATACCTTTTTAGAATATCATTTTTACTATTTTACCCTTACTTTTTTCACCCTACTTTAATTATATGTCACATACACATAGACTTTAAAGGAAAGTACACATTAAACCAATATAAATGATCAAGCTAATTTATTTTTCTTAATTCGTGCATCAAATTAACTAGGACAATAATTTTTGGACAGAGTGAGTAACTATTTTGAAACTTTTGAATTGAACTACAAAATTTTAGATCTAAAATATATGGTGTTTGAAATTATGGTTCAGAATCTGATTTTGCACTCTTTTATTTCAACATAAAAGAAATGTTTTTTTTAATAGTTATTTTGAATCTAATAATAACAATGTCAAAATTTCACATTCTTATTAGAGGCGGTCTCCTCTAAGACGGTCTTACGGATCCTTATCCGTATCCGTAAGACGGATCTTTCCAAGTTAAATGCGACAAAATTCAGAAATCTCAATATAACCTCTTAGTTTTTGAAAATTACAGCACCACCCTTAATGTTTATATATGCAGAGTGTCACTTTTTACTATTTACATTGTCACTTTATAATATAAAAGGTGTCACTTTTAGCCTTAGAAGTGTCACTTTGCATTTTTAATAAAAATTATAATTTTTTCCTAAAAAAGTGTTACTTTTTAAGCTTAAATGTGTCACTTTTAGTTTTAAATGTGTTACTTTCACTTTGAAAAGTGTCTCATTTTTTTATAAATAAAAATCGTTACGTTTGACATTAAAGTGTTATTTTATAACATTAAAAGTGTCATTTTTTTTAATTAAATGTGTTACTTTTGATCGTACAAGTTTCATTTTGCCTTATAAATAAAAATCGTCGTTATTGACTTTAAAAGTGTTACTTTTTAGCATTAAAAATATCACCTTTTAGTATTAAAAGTGTCACTTTTGACAATCAACGTTAGTTTTAAAGTGACACTTTTTAGTATTAAATGTGTCACTTTTTAGTATTAAGAATGTCACTTTTTAGTATTAAGAGTGTAACTTTTTAGTATTAAATATGTCACTTTTTAGTATTAAGAATACCACTTTTTAGTATTAAGAGTGTCACTTTTTAGTATTAAATATGTCACTTTTTAGTATTAAGAATGTCACTTTTTAGTATTAAATGTGTCACTTTTTAGTATTAAGAATGTCACTTTTTAGTATTAAATGTGTCACTTTTTAGTATTAAGAATGTCACTTTTTAGTATTAAGAGTATTACTTTGTATTTTAATGAGAATTATAATAAATTTCCCTTTATAGTGTCACTTTTAACATTAAAATGTGTCACGTTTAACATTAAAATGTGTCATTTTTGTGTTTTCAATATGTCACGTTGCTTTAAATATGTCATTTAGCATTTCGTCAAAGTCCGTTAGGATCCGTCAAGCAACCCAAGACAATTGATATCAACGTATGGTTAATGGAGCTGACAAAAGATTAAATTGCAATGCGTGAGAAACATAAGAATTTCGGCTGCAAACATTAAAAATATAGGTGCACCGGAGCAAATAAAAGAATTTCTCGTTAAAGAACATTAAAACTAAATAGTGTAAGACAAGGAGTTTTGAACTCTTAACCGCCAAATGCTAAACTTTTAAGGGAAACATCTGACCAACTTAGCTAATATGTATTACTCACTCCGTCATAAAATTATCGTTCTTCTTTTCTTTTTCGTCTGTCCCAAAATAATTGTTCACTTTGAAATTTACCATTTTAGAACATCACTTTTACTATTTTACCCTTATTTTTTCACTCTACTTTAATTATGGTCACATACACATGAACATTAAAGGAAACTACACATTAAACCAATATAAATAATCAAGTCAATTGTTTTTTCTTAAACTGTGCGCCGGGTCAACTAGGACGATTATTTAGGGATGGAGGGAGTATGATTTTTATTAGTATGATTATTTATTAACCCGCAAATTCCTAAATGGGGTTCCGTACCATCCTACACAAGTCTTTGTCTTCTTATTAGGGGTGTGAATATATGCTAGCTATCATTTTTCTTTTTAAAAAACTCTTTCTATTGGTTTTTTAGAGTTTGCTGATTGAATGAAGAAATACAAATTACCACATATAATTAAGGATGTTAATTACTCACGATCACGTAAGATCAAATCTACAGTTGCATCAGTGATGCTATAAACTTTACAATCCCCAAATCATGAGTTTTATAATGAACAATGATTAACAACAACCCTAGAGGATAATTAGATAATAAAACAATGTAATACCATTTAAGTGGTAAAATTACTTCACTACCCCTCTCCACATTTAAACTATACAACCCCTTCATTAGCTCCATAAAACAAATACACTCCTCC
>JABEVN020003938.1:0-16310 GCA_013146195.2 Codonopsis lanceolata | reverse complement strand
GAAACAATGATGCGAGCAAGAAAGTCAAGCTAAAGACTTTAAATTAGAACTACTCACAGGTTTTCTCTTCCTCTCTTTTCATTTATTTGTTTTTATAGCTTTTGTATTTATATGCATGTGTCGCTTTCGAAGCCCTCCCGGTTTGTGTGGGTTTATAGGGAGGTGTATATAGTGTCCCTCGCAAAAATATTTTTCTTTTATTTGCTTTTCATGGGGAGTTGTGATTGTTGCCTTGCCTTGGTATGTTCATGAACATTGAGGGCAATGTTCGGTTCTAAGTTTGGGGGTGGGGTTAGAATTATTTTTTGCCCTCGATTTTTAGAAAATTTGAAAATTTTTAGAAAATTTCAAGCTAGTTTGGACCCCTTTAATTATGCTTTGATCATTCATCTCATCCTTTGGCGCTCATAGAGTTGTATGTGCATTATTTTCTTAGATTTGGCCTTGATTATTACATGCATAGTTGAGGATATTTTGTGATTTTTGTGCTAGCCTTTCCCTCATTCATGTTAAATAGTGCCCATGTGTGGATCTCTTGATAATTTTTTTTAAGCTAAGCTCAGCTTTGGTTGTGCATGTGTTATGAGTACCTTGTTGTGAGTTGTGATGCCGTTAGATGATCTTGAAATTGATGAATAGCTTGGCTTATGAGTATGACAATAGCATGATATAGGCCATGTTTGACTCGTTTGTGCCATATCGACCTACCCTTGTTCACATTAAATCCCTAGTGTCCCATTTGAGCCTTAATAAAGAATGGTGTGTGCGAAGCACACAATGACCCCATTCGCCTTCATTTCTATCACCCGCATTAACTTATCCCATGAGCCTATACACTTTATCATCCCTTTGAGCAGGCACTTGGTGAAATGAATTGCTAAATCTATGTCTTGGAGGGAATGTGTGCTGAGAAATATTATTATGTATTTGTGTGGTGTGATTTAATTTTGGTTGATGAGTTGGGGATTGTTTATCTTGCAAAAGGGGCCTTGTGTAAAAAATCAGTGAGGCATCCCAAAATTGTGAACCATTTGTGCTTTCAAGTTATTCAAAAAGGGAAATTGTGGGATGAAAAAAAAATTATTTGTGGTAGTTTGATATACTCTCAACCTCAAGTTCTTGATATGTTAAAAAAAAAAAAAAAGAAGAAGAAGCTAAGTTTGGGGGTTGTTGAGAAGAATGGTGAGTTATGATGAAGCATATTGTTTCATGAAGTTAGACTTGAGTATGATTTTGAAGGCTTCACTTGTGCTCTCTTGTCTTGATTTCCTTCCCTTCATTTGTAGCTCAACCTTGGCCTAAAGTTACAAGCTTGCAAAAGTCCTATTGATATTGTCATGCCATGGGTTATTGTCTTGTGAAGTATTTATCTCTTTCGGTTTCATGGCTTATGCTTGGTATTTCATTGAACGTTCAATCCTAGCTAGAGTGATGTTATTTAGTCATGGGCTTGTGCTTCATGTTTTTAAGTAAGTGTTTGAGGAAAGTTTGATAGCATTGAAATCACATTATACCTTGGTTATGCATTTTTATAATCGTGAGTTTGATTTCTTTCATGGTAATGCATATGGGATCTTGATTGAGTGTCTTCTTCATTCCATCTTTGTCTCGAGCTTATCCATAATCCATATCTCTCTTTGCTCGGGACGATCAAAGCTTAAGTTTGGGGGTGTTGATAAGCTTATTATTTTCTATTATTTTCATTAATTTTTCGGAATTTTATAGGTTATTTTGAGCTTTGGTTGATAATTAATTGCATTTGAGATATTATTTTTATGTATTTTTATGCTTCATGTAGGTATCTCAAAGATATTCGAGGTTCTATGGCTCAATGCGGCAAATCGAGGACATCCGGGCTCGATGTTAAGTTTGGGCACTTTCTGGTTAAGTTCCGTTAAGAGTTTATATGTGCGGCAAAGGCAACGAGCCTACGAAGCTAACGATGGACTAAATTGCAAGAGCTGGAGCGGGAAGGACTTGCAGGCGCATCATAAAAGCGAGGAGGCACCGGAGCAATGCCTGAATCTCCCATTCATTAATGCGTTGTCAAATGGAGGCCAGGCCACTCCACCAGCCGCCTTGTGGCTGACGCTGCTCCATATCCGGATCGGATACGACCCGCGTCTGTCTGCTCCCATCTAACCCTCCGGCCCACTTTCGGCCCACTTACTCTCTCATTTCCTCACCCATTTCGGCTGGGCGACCAGCTCTCTTGCACTTTAGTCCGACCACGACCTTGGCCACTCCTCTTTTCTTTACCCTTTTTTGCCCCCGAACTTTAATTAACCTTCCTAAATTGCCCATACGCCCTAGCAAAACCTTGAGAGATTCAGGGAGCTCAATTTTCGATGCGAAGGTTAGGGCTTGAACGAGCGAGGAAGCATTGCAAGGAACAAGCGAGAAAAATTTGGAACAAAACTCAAGAATCCGGAAGCAGCCACATTAAAAATTCTCTACCTCCATTTTTCATCTCCTCTCCATTGTTGCTCAAGCCAAGGCTAGGACTTCAATCATCTCTTTCATTGTAAAGTATTGTACACTTTAATCTCTATTTTTATTTAATGTCAATATTTTTCATTGAAGATTTGATTTATTTCCTTAGCATCATGAACTAAATTAATTGCCTAGGGTTTTGATGTAGATTGGCTTGAATGTTGTGATGTTAATTTGGGGGTTTTGTTATTAATTGCTATTCATTAATTTTTGGGTATTATGTTGTGCTCTTAATGCTTGTAATGATTTGATCACCCATTACATGATTTCAAAAATTGTTTAGTGCATGAAAGTGACTTGATAATTTTGGAAAATACAATATAGTTGTTTTGAGTTGGGTTAATCTAAGTTATTAATCCTCTTTAAAATAGTCAATTGGGGTTTTGTGTTTGGACGCGATTAATTGGATAAATTCATACGTAGCGAAAGCCCGTGATTTATACCGATTAATTAGCACTTGCGTTATCGACGAAAGCCCATAGCGGTGATTCTTGAATCCCGACTCCCAAAAATAGAATAGTTTTAATAGCAACCCCTTATTAAATCACAGCGAAGAGCCAATTGAAAATCAAAACCTAGATCTCTCTCATTGAAGCCAACCTCAATTTAATATTGCTTTATTTAAATTCTTGTTTTAGCTTAATTAGTTAGTTAATTCTCTTAAATTCGATAGTCTAAATATAGTTGAAATTGCAACATACTTGGTACTCACTAAAAACAACCAAATTGCTTCCTCGTGGGATCGACACTCTACTTACCACTTTATTACTTGTTTGACCGGGTAATCTTGCCCGTGTTGCGTTCGCGCGACCAACATCCAACTTCATTACAGTAACTACATGTCATATCCCTTCATTGCCTTGACAGTGTGTCAGTTGTGTCACATCTTTGTTGTCTTTTCTTCTTTGGCTCCTCATTAGGTTCCTTAACCCTCTTTCTTTTGGTCACTAGCATTTTTTGAGCATTTGGAGGTTTCAAAATTTTCTTCCAAAACTTGGGCCGATTATCTTCCTCATTAATAGGTTGCAATACATTATAGTATGTCTTAAGGAAGACATCTCTATGCGAATCGAAACAAAGTCCTCGGATGCCTATCAATTCTATATATACTTGACACAGCATGACAACATGGTATACCAATCAAGTCCCATTCCATAGATGTACATTTCTTGGCATCAATATCAACAACATGTCCTTCAGTTAGATATTTGACTTCAAACTTTGTATCCCCATTATACATTGACTGCCATTTCTTACCCTCGGTTACATTTTGATCTAACTTTTTTCTAATTCTTGGACACAACTTATCCCAATGTTTGGACATCCAAACCTTTCTTTTTGTGATTCTAGTCATCATCATCACACTTATGTCCTCTAGCATGTAAATTAAAGGCTTAGACCTAGATACAACAAGGGATCCATTGAACCCTTCTGACATGTTGTTTTCACAGTTATCATGTGAGAACCCGAAACCTACTTGTATACTTGTCTTCCATACATGTTTAACATGATTAGAATATGCTTTTAACATGCTAGTAGTATCCCTAACATGATTGACTCGATTGCATTCCTTGATCGAACCGTAATTGTCGTATCGAACGCCTATTGCCTTGTATGCTCTAGATTGACTTGTTCTTGCTCGGGCTTTGATATTTGGACTTAGCCAAGACCTTGAGAGACATTTATAATTGTTTTTAGGACCCTTGATACTCATTCTAATGCTTCTTGGAGTTGTACATGCCTTATACACGGCGTTATACGTGCAAATCGGACTGTTTGACCGACGTATGGCACGAGGAATCGTTTACCTGCCAACCAAGACATTTTGGGCTTTGTTCGGCCATGACAACCGAACCTTATGAAGGAAGTTCGGCCACCACAACCGAGCGATTGCAAATTTCCAGCGAGCGATTTTTACGATTTTGGTCGACGATTGTGCCCTTACTAAACCTCTACCATTAGTGACTTAAACCACTTGTATTAGAGTCTAATTAGCCTAATTTAAGCCTAATTAAGATTGCTAAACATCTCTCTATCAATCATCAAGTGACATGTGGATTCCATTAACACATAATTGGGATGATCTACTACATCAGCAGGAGACTTGCCATTTCACGATCATTTCTTCTGCTTCATCTTCTCCAGCCTTGAGCGAACTTGTGCGTGAGTGTGTAGGTGAGATTAGTGCGTGAGGGTTTGGCTTCCAAGAGATTCGAGACCCGCTTGCGATTCCGAGAAAGCCGTTCTGGCTTGGCCGTCGAGGCAGCGTTCGACAAACGATTTTTCTTGCTTCGTCCATTGCTTGGCTTGAGGTAAGCTATCAATTTCCCTTAGGTCCATGTTAGAGATAACATGCTACCCTCTCTTGCTTCCCTTCTCTCATGCCCAAATCATTGTTCTCCTTGTGTTCTACCATGATATTGATACATTTTAGAGAGTATGAATTTTTGGGAATTATTGAGCATGAATGTAAATGCTTTGATTTGGACACTAAGTCTAGAAGTAAAAGTGTTCTACTCTATATTAGGAATAATTATTATTCTTGGGTCATAGAATTTCGACCATTATTTGGGGAAAATGTGATTCTAGGGTTCCATGATTTAGGAACTTGAGTTTGTTCTTGGCTATGATTGTTATACGGATTAATGACCTAGATTAATTGATGCGATGACTTAGAAAAGAGTTGGAAATGCAAATAGTGTTTAACTCTATTTGGTTTGAATTATAGAAATGACTCAACGGAGTCGACATTAGTGAGCTATCGAACAATACCGGTTCAATGACCGATCCCTACGACGTTATTACATGCGTTACACTAGAAAACTAATTCTAGACTATTGAAATGAATTGACTGTCATGCTTGTATTTTTATGACATAATGAATGCATACTTGATAATTGATAAATTGAGTTCGCTCTTGTCGAGCTCAATCTTGATTGTTTATTGATGAGATTATATACTAATCTTGAGCGAGGGCGCTCTTGTCGGACTCGTTCCATATGATTGATTGTTGAGTAAATACTACTTGGCATTGCATAAGTCCAGCTGGCATACTTGTTATCGCACACACGCCTCCACGGCGGGCCACCGTGGGGAAGAGCTCTCCTTGGCCAACCAATACGCGCCCATTGAGATTGACTATTGTTTTTCCCGAGCATCTCTCGGAGATCGATGTATTATCACAACCATCGATTATCGCCTTATCGAAAGTGTTTGTTTTGCGAGGTCTGAGCGGCCCGATTCTATATCCTCATATTATGTGAACTATGTGCAATATTATGCATCTTAAATAATTGATATACATGATTGAAATAATGTCTTGCCTAACGTGTTGCATAATGCCATGTCATGCATGATTGATAGCTTACGAGTCATTATGACTTACCCGTTCCCCTGTACTTTTTTTAGATCCTAGCAGGACAGGACCTTCTTGTTGAGGCTCGCAGTGCTCGTTCGCCTTAGTTCTCTTTTGATCCGACTTTTGCGGTTGAAGAGGTGGTTTTAGAAGTCCTCTTCTCTTCTTTTGTATTTTGCAAGTACGATGGGTATAAGCTAGTCATCTAGACTATGCTTGGGATTGTATAGATGTGTACTCGTGTATTCTGTTAGCTACTTATAGTATTAGCTCTTGTAGTAATTATCTTCTCTTGATGCCGGCAATTATGTTAGCCGTGCCTTGTATATCGTGTGTTGTTCACTACGTATAGTCTTCCGCTGAGCATCCTATTAGCTCTTAATTATTTCCTTGTCGTATTAACTGCTTAGCTTGGGTTCCGGCTGTAGTGTCGCCGAAGACTTGGAATTATTGCTTTAACTGTTTATCAGGTGAAATGATTTTGAAAATTTCCGACCTCTTGTGTCGAGTTCTCTTGCGACTGAAATGTTGTGTCACGTCAGTTTTAAAAATAAAATATTTTGTGTCCTTGCATGTTCTTCCCTTCTTGTATTGTCTTGTTTGGCGCTTCGGCCCGCGGTTCCATCTCGGGTCCGGGGTCGGGGTCGCCACATATCACACTTACTATGATCTTCAAAAAATACATTTGACCATACATTTTTATTCATTAAATCATCATGAGCCTCAGGATCAACCTCTTTCAACCTTTCACAGGCTTTTTGGTAAGCATCTATGTGTGTGTCTTTTGCAATTCTCTAGAACCATTTTCTAAGTTCAGTACCCTTGAACTTTTTGGACCAATTGGCACAAACATGTCTAGCACATGCTATATGCTTAATTGCAGGCAACAGTTCAGCAATTGAGTTGACCAAACCCTGGATTAACAAATAAAATTATCATTATAAACAAAAATGCAAGTTAAATAACTGAATAAATTAAAGGCTTAGACCGATTATAAACTACCTTTTGTTGATCACTAATAATAGTCCATCCCCTACCATCTTCCATGTCCAAGTCCTTAACTAAAAGGGATAAGAACCATGTCCAAGCTCTTGTATTCTCAACTTGTACCACTGCCCATGCAATTGGCCACATCAGATTATTTGCATCTCTTCCACCAGCTATCAATAATTCACCCTTCATCAACCCTTTCAGAAAACAACCATCAACCCCAATAACTGGCCTACATCCACTTACAAAACCATGTTTAAAAGCCTAGAAATAAACATATATTCTCTTAAAAACAGGAGCAACAAGTGGATTAGACTGATGATACTTTATTTCCACAATACTTCCTGGATTTTTCTTCTTCAATTCTTTTATGTAATCCCACAATCTTTCATAGTGGTCATCCATAGAACCTAATGCATACCTTAGAGCTTTTTGTTTAGCTCTATAACACAAACTGATAATCACATTTAACTCAAATTTGTTTAAAATTTCCTTGGCAATATCTTCACTAGTCTAGTTGCATTCTTAATGTACTTCAAGTCATACCCATTACCAATTGCAAAATTACTTTGTGCTTCTTTGAACTCTTTAGCATTTGTAAACTCTAACCCAATCTTGAATTCCACATTTTTCATTTCACACTTTGGGTTGAAAGTATATCTTATTGGTTTCTTTTTTCTTCTTATACATGAGTGCATTATCACCGTTATCATTACGATTCAATAGATCCTAGATTTGAGTCACTAGAGGAAGCATGCAATTCCCTTTCTACTTCCCTCTCTTCATCAGAATTTAGATAAACATCAGTTTCCTTTGCTACACCACCATGTCGTTCATTTGTATTTGGATTATCTATTTCTTTCTCACTTGCATTTTCATTTGCATTATCAACTTCTTTCTCACCTACATTTGTTTTATCACCAACATTTTCATTTGCACACCCCTCTACTCCCACAATTGTTGTTTGATCTTTAAAAAGTCTTCTCCTTCTTAATTCAGCCAATTCATCGTCACTAGTATCCAAGTCTTCTCGATTCAACTCATACTCAGTTGACTCTTCCTAATCCATTTCAGCAAAATATGTTTCATCAGAAGAGACTTCACTATTTTCAATGCTATGATTCCCATCAACCATTTTTTTCCTCTGCACTTCTTCAACTTATGTACTGTCATGATCATCAAACTCTGCCTCTAGCCAATCCTCATCATTTGGGACACTCTCATTAATCCTATCAATTCCCTTGTTAACACTATTTGGTACACCTTCACTAACCCCATCAGTTCCTTTGTTAACATAAGCTGGTACACCTTCACTAACCCCATCAGTTCCTTGTTAACACTATTTGGTACACCTTCACTAACCCCATCAGTTCCCTTGTTAACACTATCTAGTACACATTCACTAACCCCATCAGTTCCCTTGTTAACATTACCTGGTACACTTTCACTAACCCAATCAATTCCCTTAATACAAACAAAACCACCAAGATGTTCATTTATCATATCTAGTAAAACACAATCTTTAGTAAGTAAAGTACTTGGGTCAAAAGTATATAATCTGGAGCCACTATTCTAGGTATTTCATCACATATAGTGTATCTATAGCATGTTCAACAAACATGTCAACCACCATCTGACTCCTTGATCAACCCAATCATTTCAACCACCTCACTGTTACAATACATTCTTCTAAACCCAAAATCTAAATCAGTGCCAGGAACCTTGTAATAAAATGCCAAAACATTTTGATACTTCAGAAAAGTACAAACAGACTTCTTTATCTCAAAAAAGGATAATGTGTCAGTATCCCAACCATCTATTAAATCCAATTGAGCCCCGACATACTTAAAACCTTCCTTATTACAAAATTTGCCACCAAGATGCAAACTAATGGCAAAATTGGGCATTCTGCATAACAATGTATTTTATTAGCATAATGTTTGGGGGCCTACAACCATATATGTATATTGCTAACAAGGAATGTCCCCTACTAACACGTCAAATGACCATGACTCACATATAAAGTCTCATTTAAAAGGCCTATTTGAGGCCACATGTAACAAAGGAAGTAAACAAATAATAGCAGACAAATTATAATAGACAAAGTAGATATACAAATTATAACACATACACCCACTTACATCCAGTGCAATAAATAGTACAAACATCACCATAAATGATAATAATACACACACATAGATTACAAAAGTCTGTTCACAAAATATAATAAAGAAGTGAAGAAAGGTTCACAATATCAGGACCACATGGACCCTAACCATCTTCATAAAATCATATTTTAGCCAAATCATTTCTCTACATACAATGTTATTGACTTAAATATAACAGCCGTTAATAGAAAATTTTAATGAACAACAATAAACTCGAAATATCATACAATATTCCTATTCAAGTCACGAAACCCTAATTTTTACAAAAAAAAATTACTCGAAATATCAATTACTGATACACATACCTTGGTTGTCCAGCTTTATACAACATTTTCTCTTCGATTTGGTAGAACAATTGCTCATTTACTTGATCGATCTTAAACGCTAATCAACATTCGAAACCCTTATCGCTCAGTCTGACTCTCTCTCTCTTTCTCTCTCTCTCTCTCTCTCTCTCTCTCTCTCTCTCTCTCTCTCTGCTAATAAGTTTCTATAATTTTTAATTTTTAATTTTTTTGTTTCTTTTTTTTCTTTTTTATTTCTCATTTAGACATCAAGACAAAACAATTTATTATTATTATTATTATTATTATTATTATTATTATTATTATTATTATTATTATTATTATTATTTTGTTTAACTGTTTATCAGGTTTAAAAGTTTTAAAAATATCCGGCCGTTTGGTGCCGAGGCGTGCTGCGACTCCAATGTTGCGTCACGTCGTTTTTGTGAATTAGGTCCTTGCATGTTTACTTGCTTACTTGTTTCCCTCCTTATTTGGGCGGTCCGACCCTCGGTCCCATCTCGGGCCCGGGCCGGGTCGCCACAGTTGGTATTAGAGCTTTGTTTTAGGTTAGCTATCGGCCAGGATAGGTTCCATGGCCTAGGTGGGTTGTTTCTTGGTGTGATGTTCTAACGTCGAGTGAATTCTTATAGGTGCTTGATGGTGAACCCTAGAGCAGACCGTGTAGGCCGAGGTAGAGGCCGACCCAGGAGAGTTCCTGAGGAACCTGAAGTGGAGTTGCCACCTCCACCACCGAATCCAGTGGGCATGAATGCTCGGATGGCGGATTTGTACCGTCGTATGGCGAGATTATGGCCGAGATGGCCCGGCTTGGCGGGGTCGAGAATGTACCTCCTCCACCACCCCGAGCGGGGAGGCGAGTGTCGCCACCTCGTGCAGCTATACCACCGGGTGCTAGGGCTCGGAATAATGCCGTGTTAGAGAGATTCTTGAAAATGAAGCCTCCATCTTTTGAGGGAGAGGCGGATGCTAGTATGGCCGAGCTATGGCTTGAGGATGTGAAGAAAATCTTTGCAACCTTGGATTGCGGATGAGGAGAAAGTGATCTTAGGCGCTTATAAGCTTAGAGGAGCCGCCAATCATTGGTGGGAGGTTTTACTTGCTAGTTGGGAGTTGAATCGGGTGGCGCAGGTGTGGCCTACATTTGAGGCAGAGTTTAGGGCTACTTATGTGCCTACGGTGATTAGACAGCGAAGGGAGAAAGAATTCCAGGAATTGGAGCAAGGTTCCATGTCTATAGCTCAGTATTCTTCTAAATTCACTGAGTTGTCCCGTTATTGTGCACATCTGGTGCAAGATGAGAGGCAGGACCCGAGAGGTTCGTGAAGGGGTTGAAGACCGAATACGAGGAAGCAGTTGTTATCCCTACGGTTAGCAGATGGAGTGCGGTAGATCGTGCGTATGAGATCGGCGAGACATTGAGGGGGCGAGAAGCATCTGTGCGATCTTCTCGGCCAGCGATCTTCGCAGACGGCCGGTAGAGTCGATCTTACGGAAATCGATGCAGCTACCGGGGCAATCGTCGCGTGGTGGTCGAGAATAGGCATCGATGCGGTGGTCGAGGATAGGCGCCCGTCTGAGAGTCGCGGTAGTAGTGCTCCTACTCCTCAGGGGCAGACTCAGGGCGGAGGACCATTGGTTTGTTCTTATTGTAATAAGATTGGGCACTCTAGCGAGAAGTGTCGGACGGACTTGTACACGTGTCTTAGTTGTGGAGATCCTAATCATCGGCTCAAAAGCGTCTAAGTCTAGGCGGCTCGATCCTCGGGGTCGATTCGGCGATCGGGATCCAAGAGATAGCGATGGGCGTCTAAGCGCGAGCTCGTGTTTCGCTTGATCGGCGAGGTGTTCCCGAGTCTACTTACGTGATCGGAGGTACTCTTTCAGTCTTCGGTCATCATGCTCGAGTTCTTATAGATCCTGGTTCTACCCATTCATATGTTGCATCGCATTTCCTAGAACATTTATGTGTTTTGCACCTTGATTACCTTATGTGCTTGAGGTGTCTACACCGTTGGGTGATTGCTTGTTGGCGTCTGAGGTCTATAGAGGCTGTGATGTGCTTGTTCATGATCGAGTCTTGCATGCTGATTTGGTAGTATTACCTATTAGAGACTTTGATGTGATTCTTGGTATGGATTGGCTGTGTATGCATCATGCTTTAGTTGACTGCCGTCGTAAGAAAGTAACTTTTGCCATGCCGGTATTCGGAATTTGTGTTTCGGGTGATCATGCTATGAGTGGGGTTCATATTATTTACGCTGCGGGCTAGACAACTCTTATCGCGGGTGTGCACGGGGTATTTAGCTTGTGTTCTTGATACTAGCATGTCTTACGCTAAGCTAGAGGATATCGGTAGTTAATGAGTTCCCCGATGTCTTTTCCTCCGAGTATGCTTTGCCTCCCGACCGAGAACTAGAGTTCTGTATTGAACTATTGCCTGGGACTTCGCCTATTTCTAGGGCACCTTACCGTATGGCTCCGGCGGAATTGCGTGAGTTGAAGGATCAGCTGCAGGAACTTCTAGATAGGGAGTTCATTAAACCGAGTGTATCTCCTTGGGGTGCACCGGTGTTGTTTGTGAGGAAGAAGGATGGTAGTTTACGGCTTTGTATAGACTATCGACAGTTGAACGGGTTACTATCAAAAATAGGTATCCTTGCCACACATTGGCGATCTTTTTGATCAACCGGGGTTCATTGTCTATTCCAAGTTTGACTTGAGGAGCGGCTATCACCGGTTGAGGGTTAGAGCGGAGGATGTCGAAGACGGCCTTTCGTGCAGCGTTATGGTCACTATGAGTTTGTTGTGATGCCATTTGGGTTGACCAACGCACCTGCAGTTTTCATGGACTTGATGAATAGGGTTTTCCACGAGTATCTCGATTGCTTTGTAGTGGTTTTTATTGATGACATTCTTGTGTACTCCAAGTCACGAGAGGAACACGCGAATCACTTGAGAGAAGTTCTTTCTATCTTGCGGAAGAAGCGACTTTACTGTGAAATTTAGTAAGTGTGCTTTACGGCGAGCAAGTTTCTTTCTAGGAGCACGTGGTGTCTAGAGATGGTATCGCGGTGGATCCATCCAAGGTTGAGCGATTACTAAGTGGAAGGCGCCTAGTTCGGTGGCCAGGTCCGTAGTTTCTTGGGCTGGCGGGTTATTACCGTAGGTTCATTGAGGGGTTTCCAAGATCGCTACTCCGATGACTAACTTGACTCCAGAAGAAGTCTACTTTTATATGGAGTGATAAGTGCGAGGCTAGTTTTCAGGAGTTGAAAAGGAGGTTGACTACGGCTCCTATTTTGGCATTGCCAGTGGTTGTGAGAACTTTGTGATTTATGACGCCTCGTTAGAAGGCTTGGGTTGCGTGCTTATGCGAGAATGGGAGAGTTATTGCCTATGCTTCGAGGAAGCTATCACCTTATGGCGAGAATTACCCGAGCATGACCTTGAGCTGCGGCTATCATCTTTGCGCTCCACAAGTGGAAGCATTATCTTTCTGGGGCTAAGTTTGAGATATTCACCGATCATAAGAGTTTGAAGTATCTCTTTTCACAAAAGAGTTGAATATGCGGCGAGAGGCGATGGATGGAGAAAGCGAAGGATCATGGTGCATTATTTCATATCATCAGGGAAAGCTAATGTTGTTGCGGATGCCTTGAGTAGGAAAGGCGTTTATGTCTTGTTTGATGATGAAGGAGTGGAAGATGCTCGAGGGACGTCCGAGAATGGAGTCGATTGCTTGAATGAGCATAGGGTTATCTTTGCTAGCGTGCGTGCTACGCTGCGTTGTTTGAGTTGATTAAGAAGGCTCAAGTTTCGATTACGAGTTAGGGAAGATTATTGATGGCTTTGGGTGATGGTAAGAGACGGAGTTTGCTTTGAACACCGATGGGATTTTGACTTTTAAGTGGTAGGGTTTGTGTGCCTTCTACAGATGGGGTTAAGCGTATGGTTCTTGATGAGGCTCACAAGGCCAAGTATACTATACATCCGTGGAGTACTAAAATGTATAGGGACTTGAAGAGCGATTACGGTGGAATGGGATGAAGAGAGAAATTGCGAGACTATGTATCTAGATGCTTGGACGTGTCGGCAGGTTAAGGCCGAACACCGAGACCCTGCCGGTTTGCTTCGACCACTTGAGATACGGAGTGGAAGTGGGAGCATATCACCATGGATTTTGTGGCGGGATTGCCACGTACTCGCCGAGGTTTCGATGCGGTTTGGGTTGTTGTGGATAGGTTGACCAAATCTTCACATTTTATCCTGTTGCGATGACTTATAGTTTGAGTCGGTTAGCGGCATTGTATGTCGAGGACATCGTGAGATTGCACGGCATTCGATTAGCATTGTTTCGGATAGAGACCCGGGTTCACTTCCGGATTCGGCATTCTTTGCGAGGAAGCTTTGGAGTGCAGTTAAATTTTAGTGCGGCTTTCCACCCGCGATCGATGGTCGGTCGGAGAGATTGATTCGAGTGCTTGGAGGATTTGTTGCGTGCTTGTGCCATGGATTTCAAGGGTAGTTGGGATTCCCACTTACCGTTAGCCGAACTCGCATACAATAATAGTTACCGCCCGATATTGAGATGGCGCCATATGAGGCTTTATATGGGCGCAAGTGTCGTTCACCGATTTCTTTGGGATGAGGTTGGTGAAGCTAAACTTTGGGGTTCGGAGATGGTACAACGATCGGTGAGGCGTGAAGCTTATTAGAGATAGATTGCTTACTGACCCAGTAGGCAGAAGAGCTACGCGGACAACCGGAGGCGTGACCTAGAATTTCAGGTTGGTGACTATGTGTTCTTGAAAGTATCGCCCGAAGCCGGTACTAAGCGATTTGGAAAGAAGGGTAAACTTTCGCCTCGATTCATTGGACCATTCGAGATCCTAGAAAGGATTGGAGCTTTGGCGTATCGGTTAGCATTGCCGCCTTCTATATCGGATGTTCATGGCGTCTTTCATGTCTCGATGCTACGCAAATACTTGAAGGATGAGTCGCGTGTCCTTACCTATGATGAGATTACTTTTGAGCACGACCTGTCTTGCTTGATGAGAAGCCGGTGAGGATTACGGACACGAAAGAGCAAGTGTTGAGGACAAAGAAAATTCCCTTGGTGAAGGTCTTGTGGAAGAATCACGATATCGAGGAAGCCACGTGGGAGGCCGAGCTTGATATGAGAGAAGTACCCTTTCCTATTCGATGACTCAGGTAAGAATTTAGGGACTAAATTCCTTTAAGTGGGGAGGATGTGAGAACCCAAACCCATTACTTGCATTACTTGTTTTATGCCTTAATAACTTGTGTATATTATGTCTTAACATGATTAGATATTTCTCGTTGTCCATGCGTCATTTCGTATTATCATTATTGCGTTCATTCCTTGAATACCCTGTTTATTCTATGCTTAGCATTCCTCGCCGTTATGCCTTGAGTGTTGCCTTAGCTTGATTTGCACTCAACCGAGACTTGTTAGGGTTCTATTGTCTTTCATAGATGACTTAGAACACTCGCCTTGATCATAGTAAGCTTGATTGGAAGTTTAGAAACCTTCTTGCTTTGTTTTGGCCTTAGCGATTTCCCAGTCTCCCGTATTGCTCGTATTTCGGCGTGCGAATTGTTCCTTGAGTTCCCGGACTTGTATTCAAGTCATAACCATGATTAAACAAGCCTTTTTCATGCCCAAGTTACCCTAGTTTTATTAACGTTTGATCGGGTTTGATTCGTCAACCAATCGCCGCTTCGCGACTCGAGCCTTGTCCTACCTTGTTCGGGTGATGTTCGGGTGTGTTTCGGACATGTTTTGAGTTGTGTTAGACCCTAGAATGGTTGCCCATGAGCTTGGGACCATTTAGGACTTGTTTAGGTCAAGTTTTGGTGCTCCGGAAGCGGCGCATGGCTCGAGTGGCGCCCGCCCCAATGCGAGAGCAAATGAAAAATGGCACCCTTCTCGATGGTTCCGAGGCGTCCGCATGAGGCTCGAGGCGCCCGCCTCAATTTCTCGTTCAGCTACGAGTTTTCCTCTTCTCCTGTTCCTGTGATCCTTTAACCCTTAAACCCCTTCCTAATTGGTCCTAATCCAACCTATTAAACCTAATTAAGCTAGATTAGTCCTAATCTCAAGTAACCTCCTTTGACAAGTGGAATTAGGAGCCCTCTCCTCTTGACATGTGGAATTCCACCAAAATCATGCAAGATATAAAAGGCCTCTCTTGTTGACTTTGCCATTAAACTCTCATTTTCAGATTTCTCTCCTCTCTCTCTTGCCATGGTTAGTGTGTGTAGAGAATAGGTGAGATTGGTGTGTGTCTCTCCCCTAGATTGGGCTCCCGACCTCCGTTTGCCAAACCGCTACCACCGGAGGAAGCTACCGACGAGGAGAGATCGCTTCCATCCGACATTTTGTACTCCAACCTTCCTTTTCCTTGGTGAAGATAAGCTATTGATTTCCCCCTTAGGTTCAGATGATTAGACTTGCCATGATCCCCTGTCTATTGATCCCCATGCTCTTCCATGCCCATGCCATGATCTAGGTTGAATTGGTCTCTTTGAGATTTTGATTAATATGTCCATCTTGTTGCTTGAGGCCTATGCCTAGAATAAATTATGTTCTATGCTTCTTTAGAGCAACTAATGTTCTGATTAATATATTTTGATGACTCTTGGAATTTTGAATTCTAGGGTTTCATATGCCTTGTAATGATTATCCTATTGAATTGGGTCCTAGGCCTAGAACAAATTGTGTTCATGTTCCCCTACGAATAAATAGTTCTTGGACCCTTGCATTTTAATAACCTTGAAAGAATGATTCTAAGGTCCTTGAATTCAATTATCGACAATTCTTAGCTACGGTGCGTTAAATGGATTAATGACCTACCGATCATATACGAGAGAACTTAGAAAAGGTTTGTGATGCATTTAGTGTCTAACTCTATTGGATAAACTATTAGAGGCGACTCAAGCGAGGAGTCAAGATTAGCGAGCTATTGAACAATT
>JABEVN020003937.1:0-16316 GCA_013146195.2 Codonopsis lanceolata | reverse complement strand
GAATTTTGTGCCTTTAACTTGCAGTGACTTGACAGCTGTCCATGGCATGTGATTTCCTCTTGGAACTAATTCTTTGAATGAAACTCATAGTTTAGTGGATATATGTTTTACACTGTGTACCTCTATGTATCTTCAACTTCAAGCATCATAATATCCTCGATCAAATTCGCTAAACATGATTATGTTGGTATCAGCTATCAACTTATATGGATGAGTATAACGTAACGTCTATGGATGAGTACATAGAATGAAATCATATCATAATGCACATGTTTACGCAACTTTTTGTCAGGTCGGCTAACTATGCAACATTGGTAACAACTAACAACACAGTTGGTCATAGTGGCTACACACATGGTATATTGTTTTTGTTTTAAATCTCAGTGTTATTCACTCTAGCACATACACATGTTCATATGTTTTTATTTTTATTTTTCTCTATACCTTTAGTAGCTAATGTGCTCTTATCAATATGAAGGCTGGCTTAGGACTTCATGACACTGATGCATGGTATATGATTGAGACGATTGCTGGGAAGAACAACATTGGATACAAGCCTATTGTAAGTTCTTATTTCAGTTTGATGTATGAAATATATGATGATCATATGATATACATGGACAACGTTATTCCTTTTTCATTTGTATGACTTACTCCTAGGGGTTATAACGTTAGCTAAGATGCCCGAAGAACCTCAGAGATTATACTTACTCGTCATTGTACTCGAAAATTGTTTCCTAGGCAATAGTTAAATGTGCCTTACCTTTGATATTTGAACTACTTTAAAGGCAGGTTTCTGTTGTAATAATATTAGACTAGGACGCATATGAAGAAATAGCTGAACCATTCTGGAGGTAAAGAAAAGGCCAAATTGGAGTTGCTATGAATTTTGACTTGGATCTCATTTAGATGGATCTTTATTTCAGGATTATACTCTGCAGGTCTTAATTATCTATTAAAAGCTCAACAATCATGTAGGTTTGGTTGCACATCAAATGGAGCTAGAAATAAGAAGTAGGCTTTTGCATCTCAATTAATCTACAATCAATGTTGCACCATTAACTTCTCATGTAAGGCTGGCTACATATGAAGAAAAGCTGGACAATTCTGGAAGTGAAGAAAAGGCCAAAGTTGGAGTTGCCATGAATTTTGACTTGGATCTCATTTAAATGGATTTTTATTTCAGGATTAGATTATTCAGGTCTTAATTATCTATTAAAAGCTCACCAATCATGTAGGTTTGGTTGCACGCTCACTCACTCAGCCCATCTTTGAAGCTAACACATCTAAAATCATGTTAAATTTACGTAGATAAACCTTTACCCATTTATTTCTTCCATTTGTCAGAAAAATAATTCACCGTTGATGAATTAATGCAAGATTTGAATACCTTGAGAAATCTAAAGAATACAGATATTCTGTCCAATTAACGATTATAGTAAATTATAGACCTACAAAACTAAATTGAACGCATTGCCGTTTTAATATAAGTGACACCCACACCCTGGTTCCACACTCCACAGAATGCCATGGTGTGCCCAAATAACTTTTGACTTAAAGATGTAAAATTCTATGTATGAAATAAGTAATGCACAAGACCCCAAAACCCTAGCTGTGTTATGTTTTATAACAACAGCAGTAACAGCAACCTAGCACAGCCCCGACAGAAAGGAAAGAATGCAGCCTTTTTATATAAACCCTTTTCATTTCCCAACGACAAATCTAAGTTTTTCTTTCTATTACTGTTGTTTAGTTTTTTCTTCAAATCTCCCAAGAACTAACATAACTACTACTACTTGTAATCATATCACCATTATTACCTTCTAAACTTAGTTTTGTTTAGGGTTAAAAAGTTGGATTTTTTTCTGCATTCAAGTCTGTATATGAAGAAAGACAAAGCAAGAAAAGGCAATGTATAGACCTCTGAGAATGTACTAGTGCAGTTTGTAGGTCTTCCCCAGTTCTTTGTCTGTTCAACTTCATAACCTGTCCTGTTGACCCATCCCGTTGACAAAAATTATTGATTATTTGTTAGGCAAATAATCAATTACCTGAATCTTTTCTTTCTGGAATAGTCTCGAGTTGTCGCCTTCGTTTCTGGCGTTCTCTAGCTTTGTGATTTTGAAACCAGTAAAATACATTTTTTCCTTCAATCTTGCCATATCGACGGACTAGCTGCTGGCATCATCAAAAATGCATCCTTATGAGGTAGATTTGCTACAATATCATTGAAGAAAGAGACACGACCATCGCGGCGCCCAGCTGGGACTTGGTAGTTTATTTTTCCTACTTTGTATGAGCTATCACGAGCTGCAAAAGCAAGAATGTCTGCACATGAGACAGTTCCTGGGCATGTAGCCTCGAGTTCAGCTTTGGCACTATCGATAACCTCAAAACCTCGGAAGCTTCCTTTGTTGGCAGGATGATCTTTTTCAGCTTGTACTCCTGGTATTGAGTCTAAGAGCACTGAAGCATCACAGCCCTGAACTAAGCACATACAATAATCAGAAACAGCAATATGACATTAAATGGTTGAAACTAATATTGAGAATGAAATATTAGAACAAACCCGGACAAATCAATCATGGAAATGCATCCTTATGAGGCCAGCAGCTCACTATCTATCGATATTATCAGTAAAAGTTATTTCACTTTTACAAGCTTCTACTTATGACAGAAAAACCAGTAAAATGTCATGACTATTGTTATGTTTGATGGTAGTATATATACATGGTGTAATAATCATGACGGTTGTCGGCGAATTTGGCAGAGGTTGGACATAATTTATGGGCTGATCTAGTAGACTTTTCAGAGCAGCTTACTTAGCCATGGTTAGTAGGTGGGGATTTTAATGTCATTGCCTGTTGTCATTGCCTGTTGAGAGTAGTAGAAGGGTTAGTGTGTATTTAGATGTATGAAGGAGGTTCTTAATTCAGAGGCATAGGTTGAAAAGCATGAGTAATGACACGGTATACAGACAGTGGACTTTTGATTGGGAGGAATCTGATTAGGAAAGTAAAACTCATAACTTTATATGCTATTTTTTCTTGAATCTTGTGGAAAGTCATTGTGCGAGTCACATGAATCTCAACCATTTTCATCTGCAACATTAAGTTTCATCATTTGTCCCATTTGCTTACAAGTACCATCTCATTTTCACTGTGAAAATGGGTGAGACTTCTTCAATCTTGTGCACTGCCAGTTAAGTCACTTGCATTGGTATATTGACAGGAAACCTGTAACAAAACTTGTGAACATTCGTCTTTGCGAGTCACATGTATCTTAAATAATTTCTTGTACAGAATTAAGTTTCATCACTATTAGTATCATTCATCACAATACTCTTACAGCAGTATACTAGTCATACTTTTTTGACTTGGAAAGAAGCTGAGTCCATTCTTGTGATCATTCTATAGCTATACTTTCATTTGAGCAAGCAAATCTTTGTTGCTCACTCAATCTTTTTCCAGTGTCTTTGGGAAAGTTTGTGCCAATATTTTGCATATGTAAAATTGACTATTGTTATGTTTGTAAAATTTTAATGCTCGCGTGTCAGAGGATTATACTGCTCGAAAGAAAGGTATAGATTTCGATCCCACAGCTTGGGTTGATGCATCTGGTGGTGTTGCCAAAAATCGTTTGTAAGGCTTTGGTTCGTTGGTTCCTATATCAAAGATCTTGAGTGGCAGTGGCAGCGCAAGTTATTCGTCACATGGAAGTGTGAATGAAGATCAAGTGAGGGAAGATATTCAAAAACAAATACAAGCTGACAATGCTGCGGAAATGGAAAAAATCAAAGCTGATTTCAATCTAATGCAAGAGGAACTTTGGTCACTTAGAGCCCAACAACCTCCACCAACGTCTATGTAGTTTGACAGGTTAGACAATGTTTTTGTTAATCACTTGGAGGATCTCAACATTCTATATACTTTCATGTAATCCGACACTTCGACAATGACTTTTAAATGAAATGCTTAAACTTGAGTTGTTTTAAATGTTTGATTTTAGATTTAATTTTTTTTTTTGTAAAATGTGAAATATGAAATGTTCAATCAGGTACGATATATATATATATATATATATATATATATATATATATATATATATATATATATATATATTGCAACGATATCTTCTGTTGCAATAATAATTTAAAAAAAAATTCAATTACGAACTAGCAATAAATATTATACATTGTAACGAAAAGTCGTTGCAAAAATGCAAAAAAGTTTGTTACAAAAATGCAACGAAAAATCGTTGCATTCTTGCAACAAAAAATGCAACGAAAAGTCTGTTACAAAAATGCAACGAAAATATGTTGCATTTTGCAACAAATGCAACGAAAAAGTTCGTTACAAGAATGCAACAAAAAAATTGCCGCATCTAATGCAACAAAAAGTCAATTGCTGCAAGAATGCAACGGAAAAAGTTTGTTGCAAGAATGCAAATAAAAAAATTAGTTGCTATTTGCAACAGACGCGTCAAATGTCCTTGAAACACATTTGCAACCGAAAATTTTGAAATTGCAACGCTCGGTTTTCGTTGCAATATCATGCAACGGAATACATACGGTTGCATAAAATTTGCAACGAGGGTTTTCCAAACGGAATTTGCAACGAACATTTTCCGTTTCAATCGTCTAATTGTAACGAAATTTCATTTTTTGCAACGAAATTTTCCGTTGCTGTTGCCCTGTTTTCTTATAGTGTAATTTTATGTCAAATGTTCATGAGTATAGAGATGCCTCTAAAAATGACAAGAAAAGTTGATTGAACAATTGAGTATATAGACTAATTGATAGAAGGTCTTCCAAAGACGGACCATTGCAACTAGTCTGTATCGTCAAAAGGACTAATCATTGTACCTTGGTTAAATAAGATGTATATTCAAAGATAGACAACTTATTTTGACTATTGTATGTTATGATTGTCCATTAAAGTTTCTATCGTATGACATCGATTAAATTGTTTATGTGTTTAAGGTTTACCCAAAGGTGAACTTAAATACATGTTTAAAGTTCATGACAGTTTCTGAATTTATTAAAGTTAACTCAAAGTGCTAATGGTTGAGCATGTATAAATGTTTTGCAGCATCATTAAGTCTTTTTGCATCAGGAAGTTCAGTTGTTAAGTTCAATGGGCTAAACTATACTGACTGGTCTGAACAAATCCAGTTTACTCTGGGTGTTATGGATCTGGACATAGCTATAGTATCAGATGAAAAACTCGCAGCCATTACTGAGACTAGCTCAGAAGATGACAAGTCCATCTATGGGGCTTGGGAGCGGTCTAACAGGCTGAGTTTGAACCTTATGAAAATAACTATGGCTGAAAATATTAAGCCATCGATGCCAAAGACCGAAGATGCTAGAGTTCATCTTCTTGAAGGTTAAAGATTATTCTCAGTCGGATCTTGCTGATAAATCCATTGTAGGCAATCTCATGGGTGAATTGACTACAAAGAAGTTTGATTGGTCAAAGTCAATTCATAATCATGTAACAGAAATATCCAACCTAGCAGCAAAGTTGAAGACTATAGGAATGGATGTGAGTGATAGCTTTCTCGTACAGTTCATAATGAATTCCCTTCCTGCTGAATTTGGCCAGTTCCATGTGAATTACAACACCATGAAAGATAAATGGAACTTTAAAGAGTTAAAGGTCATGTTAGTACAGGAGGAAAAGAGATTACAGAAAATAAAAGATCACTCCATCCACGTCATAGTCTATGATGGTGCTAGCAGCAGCAAGTTCAAACCAGGTAAAAGGGACAAAGGCAAGAAAAGTGATAAGGCCCCAATAAAGGTTTCTGAGGGCCAAATCAAGAAAAAGAAAGTTAGGTGTTTCTTCTGTAAGAAAGAAGGACACGTAAAGGCCGATTGTCCTAAACGAAAGGAACGGTTCGAGAAGAAAGGTACATGTTATGTTTTGTATGTTTTGAATCGAAACTTATAGAAGTTCCTAATAATACCTGGTGGTTAGATTCTGGTGCAATTACTCATGTGTCTCATGTTATGAAGGAATTCAGTACGATCCAGCCCATAAACGGAAATGAACAATACTTGTTTATGGGAAACATGATGAAGGCACGGATAGAGGGCATAGGGACTTATAGGTTGCTTCTAGACATTGGTTGTCATTTAAACCTGGAAAGATGTCTCTATGTACCTGAATGTGCCCGAAATCTTGTTTCAGTAGGGAAGCTGGATGTAATAGGTTATCGTTTTGAGATTTGTAAGGGCAGTTGTTTGTTGTATAAAGATAACTGTTTTTGTGGGTCAGGAAAGTTGTATGACTCACTTTATGGTGTAAATCTCAACAACGATTTTGCTGAATCTTTGTTTCATGTTGAAAGTAATGTATGCATTAAACGTAGTACACCAAATGAAAGTTCAGCTTACTTATGGCATCAAAGATTGCGTCACATTTCCAAAGAAAAGTTATTGAGGTTGATGAAAAGTGAAATTCTTCCTCAATTAGATTTTAGTGATCGAACGATATGTGGACTCGTATTAAAGGAAATGTACTAAAACCACGCGAAAGAAATCAACCATAAGAAGCACTCAACTCTTAGGGCTGATACACACTGATATTTGTGGTCCTTTTGACGTTCCAAGTTGGAGCGGTGAACAGTATTTCATTACCTTTATTGATGACTACTCACGTTATGGTTATGTTTATCTACTACATGAAAAGTCTTATTGAGTGAACATCCTCGAGGTATTCATAAATGAAGTGGAAAGGCAGTTAGATAAGAAAGAGAAAATAGTGAGATCAAATAGACGTGGTGAGTATTATGGAAAATTTACTAAAAAGGGACAATGTCCAGGTCCATTTGCAAAGTTCCTTGAAAGTCGTGGTATTTGTGCACAATATACAATGCCCGGGACTCCTCAGCGGAATGGTGTTGCTGAGAGACGAAATCGTACATTAATGGATACGGTTAGAAGTATATTAAATGATTGCTCCTTACCCCTATCAATGTGGATGCATGCGTTAAAGATCGCTGCGTATCTCCTCAATAGGGTTCCTAGTAAAGTTGTCCCTAAAACACCTTATGAGTTATGGACAAGTAGGAAACCCAGTTTGAGGCATCTTCGTGTTTGGGGTTGCCAAGCGGAAGTAAGAGTATATAATCCACATGAAAAGAAACTTGATGCTAGGACAGTCAGTGGATATTTTATTGCCTATCCTGAAAAGTCTAAGGGGTATAGGTTCTATTGTCCTAACCATAATACGAGAATTATTGAGTCTGGAAATGCTCGGTTCATAGAAAATGGCTCAATCTGTGGGAGTGGAAAACCACGTGAAATTGACATTTAGGAAATTCGGGTAGAAATGTCATTACCCAATATTCCTGCTGAAGTTGTTGTTCCAATTGTTGTATCACAGTCAAAAAGCATACCAGAACAACAGGTTAATGTTCAAAACCCACAAAATTAGAATATTATAGATGAACCAGTCGCAGATGAACAAGCTATTAATGAACCACAACAGGAATTAGCTTTAAGACGGTCTGTAAGGCAGAAAAGATCAGCTATTCCTGATGACTATGTGGTGTATAATCTTGAGCATGAATGCGACTTGAGCATTAATAAAGATCCAGTCTCATTTAGTCAAGCGGTGAATAGTAACAATTCAGAAAAGTGGATCAATGCCATGAAAGAAGAAATTAAGTCGATGTATGACAATGAGGTTTGAGACTTAGTAGAGCTACCTGAAGGTTCTAAAAGAGTCGGTTGTAAATGGGTCTTGAAGACCAAACATGACTCAAAAGGTAACATCGAAAGGTATAAGGCCAGACTTGTAGCTACGAGTTATACACAGAAGAATGACATTAACTATAAAGAGACCTTATCCCCAATATCAAAGAAGGAATCTTTAAGAATTGTTTTGGCTTTGGTAGCTCATTATGACTTAGAGCTTACCAATTGGATGTTAAAACCGCTTTTCTAAATGGTGAGTTGGAAGAGGAAGTTTATATGGACCAACTAGAAGGGTTGGTGACCACAGGAAAAGAAAATTTAGTGTGTAAATTAAAGAAGTCAATATATGGACTGAAACATGCCTCATGTCAATGGTATCTGAAATTCAATAATACCATTACATCTTATCACTTCACAGAGAACACCGTTGATCGGTGTATCTACATGAAGGTTAGTGGGATCAAGTTCATACTATTGGTCTTGTATGTGTGAGGTTCCTCGGGAATGTGCTCCCGCGCCCCGCCTCTGGATAGGTGCGCGTGCACGTGCGGATGCGGGACACCACCGCTTCTGCTCCACCCTCCCTTGTTTAGGGAAGACGAAATCCAAAGTGCGAGGAGTGTCAGCTGTCTATATTAGCACGTTGGAATGTGCCTCGGTTGCCTTGAGTGAATTTTGTATCCAATATGGGAACTTATGGTTTTCCATGTCAAGTTATCCCTTATTTCGTGGATAACAGATATGGGAATGCATTACTCTTCCATTCCCATTCTCCCCTTTATCTTTCAGTGGAAAATAGAGAAGTGCAAGAAAGAATATTGCGACGCCCCACTATGAATTTTATGAAAATAGCCTTATGGCCTATTTTGGATCACTATGAGTGCCTTGGATTTTCTACGCCAAGTTATCCATTATTTCGGGATACCAAGACATAGAAATACATCACCTTTCCATTCCCATTCTCCCTCATTTAGGGAGAACGTGAAAGTGCAAAGAAAGATGTTGCGAGGCCCCACCGATCAAAAATGTTTTAGAGTCGCCACCTTTATTTTAAGGCAAAAATAAAGGAAAACCGAAAAGAAAACCGAGATTTTAGAAAGCGGGTTCGGAGGCTAAGTTACGAGTTGGGAAGGTGCTAGGCACCCAACTCGCCCTTTCGGTCTCGAACGTTTTTGGTCAAGTATGCTTATTGTCACATTCACTTAGCAAATAAATAAGGTCTTATTTTGACAAGGGAAAATTAAAATGTATACATTCGCGGCCACATTATTTACGACTCGCATTGTCTCTTTCCAATAATTACGCATTATTTAAAAATATTTGGCCATTATAACGGCTCTTTTTTAGTATTATTTCCTAACAAAATCCGGGCGGATAATCGCTTATATTTTTATATTGAACCGGATCGGAAATAATACATTTACAAATAAAGACTTTATTGAATAAAATAAATAAATACAAACTCATCTAAAAAATATTTTGCCATAATAACGGCTACATTTAGTACTATTTCTTAATAAAATCCGGCAAAGACAACCGCTATATATTTACATTGGGCCGGACTGAAATAATACTATTACATAGAAATAAAAAACTTTAACAATAAAAAGCTTACAAACGGCGTAGGGGTGTGCTCGCCTGTCCCTGGGAGAGAGAGTCTTTTTTCCTCGGGTCCGTCCGGTCCGTTGAAGTTGTGTGTTGTGTAAATTTGGGCAACAGAATCAAGCCTCGAAAGTTACTTTTCGGCCTCGGATCGGGCGTGGTAACCGCTGTTTATTTCTCGTTGTTTGTTTACTGGAAAAGGCTAAATTTTGGCAGTAACGCTTACTATCGGCTATTTTGGCCTTTTTAAATCGGGCAGAGCAACCGCTCTATCCACGATTTTTGGACCGGGAAAAAGGGTGGATACCTAGGCGGGGGCTAAGGAACACTTCTACCGGTTGGATTTGTGTTTGGCGGAGGTTTCAGTGGTTTCGAGGCTTTAGAAATTTATCTATCGGTGTTTATTTCTTGGCGTAACGAGAGAAATTTTACGCAGCGGTGTGTTGAATGAAGGAGCCGGAGGCCTCTATTTATAGGAGGAGGCTGGGACATCGAAGGAATTTTGAGATTTCTCTCCGTGCATCGAGTTGTACACCGCGTTCGATGAATTGCATTTTACGGCAAACTTTGCGTTGAATAGTGTTGGGAAAGGAGGTTTGGGTGCCACTTATAGGGGTTTGGGCGCCACACCCAAACCCACCCTTGGTAGGTGGTGCCCAAACCTCAAACATTGCTCATTTTTGACACTTTGGCCCCCGTAATTTGTCCTTTTGTGCATCCTGCTTTGTCCTTTTGCAATTTTGACCCTGTAACTTGACATTTGTTAATGTTTTAACAGTTCTTGATATTTTTTGTCATGTCATGTATCTGGGGTACGAAATTGGGGTGTCTACAGAGCCCCTCAACGATGGAGTCTACTGTGCACCCGCACCCGCTTAATCGAGTAGACGAACATCGTTGATTAGAATAGACTCTCCAATTTCGTTTCATTTCAAAACGAGGGAGAAATATGCGGTGGCAGTTATAATGCAACAATTTATCAAACCTCCATATCCTAGACATTTTTAGTCAGTTATAGCAGGTTATCGTAATTTTTAAGCAGATCTGCAAATTAAATGCTCTGATGGTCGGACCTACTAATGTAGGCTGCCTACGTATCCCTTAATAAAAGGAATCAGACCAAACGTAGTTCGGCCTCAAGCAAACAAACAACAACCAGGTGGGATGGAATCTGCTTTCCCCAGCATAGGGAAAGCTCTTGAACTTTTTTGAAAATGGGCTTTCCCCAGTATAGGAAAAGCTTTGAAACTTTTGAAAATCTGCTTTCCCCAGCATAGGGAAAGCTCTTGAATTTTTTGAAAATGGGCTTTCCCCAGCATAGGGAAAGCTTTGAAACTTTTGAAAATCTGCTTTCCCCAGCATAGGGAAAGCTCTTGAATTTTTTGAAAATGGGCTTTCCCCATAGGAAAGCTTTGAAACTTTGAAAATCTGCTTTCCCAAAGCATAGGAAAGCTCTTGAATTTTTTTTTTGAAAATGGGCTTTCCCCAGCATAGGGAAAGCTTTGAAACTTTTGAAAATCTGCTTTCCCCAGCATAGGGAAAGCTCTTGAATTTTTTTTTTTTTGAAAATGGGCTTTCCCCAGCATAGGGAAAGCTTTGAAACTTTTGAAAATCTGCTTTCCCCAGCATAGGGAAAGCTCTTGAACTTTTTGAAAATGGGCTTTCCCCAGCATAGGGAAAGCTTTGAAACTTTTGAAAATCTGCTTTCCCCAGCATAGGGAAAGCTCTTGAATTTTTGAAAATCTGCTTTCCCCAGCATAGGGAAAGCTCTGAAACTTTTGAAAATCTGCTTTCCCCAGCATAGGGAAAGCTCTTGAATTTTTTTTTTTTTTTAAATGGGCTTTCCCCAGCATAGGGAAGCGATAATAATATATATTTGAAACAAAACCTTTTGAAAAAGATTTTTCTTTTATTTCTGAAAGCAAAATAAGAAATCTTATCTTTCTTACCTTTCTTACCTGTTCTGGCTTTTGACTGCTGCTATTGGCTCAGCTGATTTGGCTAGGTCTGCTGTTCTGACTTTTCCATGCTGGGGATTTCTTTTTTCTTTCTTTCTTTTGCTTTTGTTTTTGTTGTTGTTGTTGTTTTTTTTTTTTGATTTTTTTTTTCTTCTCTTTTTTTTTTTTTTTTTTTTTTTTGATGTTCTCTCTTCTCTTTTTTTTTTATTTTATATTTGACTGATGCTTTTTCTTTTTTTTTTTTTTTTGTTTGCCTTGTCAGGTCAAAGTGTCCACATACTAGAGACTGCTGCGGGGCTTTGTTAGTATTAACAAGCTCTACCAGCGTCTGATGGATGACTTTTCTTGTCGGAGCAATGATGCTATGCGGCTCTGACGCCGCAGCGATGATGATGATGATGACGATGCGACGTAGGATCGAGTCGCGCCAGAGGCGGATACGTAGTCCTGATGGCATGGTGGGCCCCCGAGTCAGGGGAGGTGGCTTGAGCAGAGGCAGAGTATCATTTGACTATTAGCTTCTTTTCCTGCACATGTCAACTTTTCTCCTTTTTTTTTCATTTGTAAGTAATATCTGTACAAATATGAATTATGAAATGCAATATATATTTTTAAATGATATGATAAAATATCATGCATATTCAAAATACATGCAGAAAATAAAGCTATACCGACTCCTAAGGGTAGTGGCACGCCGTATTTTAGAAAAGAATTTAGAAAGAATACACCTTTAGCTTCGAGGGGGCTTTTCTGGCGATCTGCGGGTAGGGGAAGAGGCAGCCGCCTCTTCCTGTGCGAAGAAACATAATTGGAGCCATATAGCCTCTTCTTTAATATCTGATAGGCTTTCTCGTGATCGACGAAGGATTAATGGGTGATTTGGACAACCAAAAGGACAGACAATAATGGAGCAAGTTTGGGCATGGCTTACTAGAGGTTTGGGCGCCATGCCCAAACCTCATGAAGGTGGCGCCCAAACTTGGTTTCCTGGGAGCTTTTCTTGGCCACTGCTTGCCACTGTTTGCCTAGTTTGTCATTTTTCTGATTTCTTGCTATAAAAGAGAACTCGGCGAACCTGAATATTTCACGCCAGCCTTTTCTTTTCAGTCTGCTTCATCTTTTCTCAGTGTTTTAATTCTTCTCAGCTCCCCTTTCTCATTTGCTCCGTTTACTATCAAAGAGAGTTTCATATTTCGCTTCTAATGGCCGCCCATATCATACCCCTTTAGAATTAGAAATTTACTGAAAATGCCCTTGACTTATGGGTTCTTTCCCTCCGAGCCGATGAGCGTGACTGGTTCGATCATCTTTTTGGCTTCAGGTGCCTTCTTTCCTGGAGGAATATCGTGATCAACTGGGACATGCTGAGGGGAGCGTCCAGGTTCTGGTCTCGTCAAGATCATCTTTTTAACTTCGGGATGAATGAAATGTGCCCGACCTATGAAGAATTTTGTGCTATGCTGGGAGTTGCTGCCACTCGTAATATTGTCGTGCCTTCGCCCCGGAGGCGCCCTTATATGGCAATTAGGGAGTTATTCCGCACTGCTCGCCTAGCTACCCCGGGTTTCTATAACGGGGAGAACTTCGACTTGACCGTTCTTCCACGATCATTTACAGAGTTCATAGAGGATGACGTGGACTATTTGAGGCGCCGGCTGACGGCTCTCTTTTTATGCCTGGTGGGGAGATATCTGTTGGTGAGCCCCCAGGGATTCATTGATGTGCGGGCTGTGGATCCGCAGCCTTTGCGAACGTGATCGCCGGCTAACATTGTCCCGTAAGCGTAAACTCTGGCTGGTTTGGATGCCTTTTCCAGGGGCGACGAACTTTTCCCTACTGGCAGTCCCATTCTGATACATATGTGGCTGGAGGAGCATTTTCAGTGCGTGATGGCTCCTGCACCTTTCGGACCTGTATATGACCTCAGGGCTTTATGGTTTTCGAGGCCGCTTTCCCCAAGTTAACTATTCTGATTATGACTGGTCTGAGGACTTTTTTCGAAGGGGTTCCATGGACATATCCTGGGTGATTAACCACTGGGAGATCCGACACTTCATTTTGCACTCTGCCGGCTATGCTCAAGTCGTCATGTTGGTCATAAGAAAAACCTCTTTTTATAGTGCTGACAGGATACTGCGTCAGTTTGGGCTGGAACAGGTCATTCCAGACACAACTCGCCCGGTATTTTTGGAGATGACAAATAGCAGGACTCTGGATTTTGACTTCCAGAGGATGTGGCGTCTGGACTTTGATAGGCTTCAGGTGGCCTATCTGTTCTCCGATTACATATTCTTGTCCCTTGAATATTTGGCATGGATAATGGTGATTGCTGAGGGCTCTTCTCGCGAGATCCGGCGGAGGCTGAGAAATTTGTTTGGCCGCCATGTAGCTACGGGCATTGACGCTCGCCTTATGGAGATAGGCGAAGAGATCGAGAGTTCAGGCTTGGTCATTCCTCAGGTTCTGCAGGAGGATTTCAGGCGAGTACATAACCTTGGTGTTCCGGTGGCTCCTGGACCAGATGAGGCAGGTCCCAGTAATTGGGAAACGGCGGAGGCTGCTCCCCCCCGTGAGATTGAATGGGGCACTGGCTTCAGATATGCTGATTTCGAGATTCCTCGACATGATGATGCGGCCAAATCCTTGAGGCCGGAAGAAGCTGTCCCTTCCCCTCAGAATGGATGGGGCACTGATATAAGGCCTGATAATGGCAATCAACGGCATAATCCCTGGGAACCAGAAGCGGCTGTTCCTCCCCCTCAGCCTAGATGGGGTACTGGTGTCAGAGATAACGGAGCTGGACCTAGCAACACTACAGTCCACGAGGATGGAGATGCCGGTGATGATGAAGGAGACACTTCTGGCGGTTCTGAGAACAGGGGCTCTTCTGTGCCTCGCAGAAGAGGGATATGGGCCCGGCTTGGCGGACGCCGCAGGCATGGATAGACCGCTAGGAGGCTGAGCTGCAAAAGGAAGGAAGTATCTGGGGGACAACAAGTGGGGTGTAGGCAGGAATATGTATATATATATGCAGTGCAGTTAATGTAAAATATAAATGTCTTAAATAAATATTCCTAAGTTGCACCTTAGGACCTTGTAATATATTTTAAGTATTTTAATGTGAGCTCCTGTTGTGGTTTTTCTCTTTCCTTTGTCAGTTGAGCCTGTTGTATGCCGAAGACCGGAGATAGAATGCAGAGGATTCAAAAGAGTGTCTTCCCTCTCCTTTTTCTCCTGATTTTTTTTATGCTCTAATTTTTGCCTAGGCCGCCCTTTTCGGGTTTTCAGCCTAGCGAGCCCTTATTTCTCCTTTTTATTGTTTTTTTTTTTCGCTCTAACTTTTGCCTAGGCCGCCCTTTCGGGTTTTCAACCTAACGAGCTGGAGAGGGAACACTTTTGTCAGATAGATTGGCTCAAGCATAATACCTTTTGAGCTTGTCAAGGTTGAAGGGCTGAACAAGGTCCTCTCCTTCTTGGTTTGTTAGGAGTACGGCACCTCCTGACCGGATCTCTTTGACAATGTACGGTCCCATCCATGGAGATTTCCATTTTCCCCTAGTATCAACATAACTAGGGGGTTTTTCTCGAAGTACCAGATCTCCGACCTTGATGTCGCGGCTTTTGACTTTTTTGTTGAATGCACGGGCTATGCGTCTTTGATAGGCTCGAGTGTGCTCGAGGGCTAGTAACCGCCGTTCATCAATCAGGGCTAATTCTTCAAATCGCCCTTTGACCCAGTCGACCTCCGCTATGTCAGACTCCATCATTACTCTTAATGATGGTATTTCAACTTCAATAGGCAGACCGCCTTCCATGCCATGTAGGCTGTAGAGTAGGGGTAGCTCCTGGGTGGGTGTACGAACTGAGGTGCGATAGCCCCAGAGGGCTAGTGGTAGCTTTTCTGGCCAGTCTCTTCCTGTGTCAGCCATTTTCCTGATGATGTTTTCGAGGGTCTTGTTGGCTGCTTCAACGGCACCATTTGCTTGTGGCCGGTAGGGGGAAGATTTGTGTCTTTGAATTTTGAACTCGTCAAGAAGACGATTCACGTCCCCTTCAAAATGAGAGCCGTTGTCGGAGATGATTTCGAAAGGCACCCCATAGCGGTATGTGATATTGGCCCAGATAAATTCGGACATCTTTCTGGCATTTAGGAATTTGTAGGAAGAGGCTTCCACCCACTTTGTAAAGTAGTTGACGGCTACGAGGACATATTCATGGCCATTGGATCCCTTTGGGTGAATTTGGCCTATGACGTCGATACCCCATGTTGAGAAGGGCCAAGGAGCTGTAGAGTTGTATAGGATGTGCGGGGGTACGTGCTGCAGATTTGCAAAACGTTGGCACTTGTCACAGTGTCGCACCCACCGAATGCAGTTGGTTTCAAGCGAGCTCCAATAATACCCTTGCCGGATAACTTTCTTGGACAAAGATGTGGCCGCTCATGGGGTCCACAGGTACCACCGTGGAGTTGGTCCATAATTTGCTCGGCTTTTGGCCTGGTCGACGCATAAGAGATTGAGGCCTTGGTAGTGCCTTTTATATAAGCTGCCACCGCTGAATATGAATTGCGATGCCCATCTTCGCAGGGAAATCCTCCCTCTTTTATCTAGGCCAGGGGGATAGATTCCTTTCTGAAGCAAATTTTGGATGTCTATGTACCAGGGCTCGAGATCTGCCTCAGGAGCTGCATTGATTTTGAAGCAGTATGCCGGCGTGACTTTCTTCCCGACCACAAAGGGTTGGACTTGTATTTCTGCTGGAATTTGGACCAGTGATGCCAGAGTGGCCAGTGCATCGGCAAATTGATTTCTGTCCCGCGGTAGATAATGGAAGGAGATGGACTCGAACTGAGCGGCAAGGGCTGTTAGTTTGGCATGATAAAGTTGGAGCCGGGGATCTTGGGTTTTCCACTTCCCTTCGACTTGGTTTATGATCAAGGCAGAGTCTCCAAAGACTTCGAGATTTCTGGCCTTCCTTTGGAGAGCCTCTTCCGCCCAGAATACAAGCTTCTCGATTCAGTGGTGTTGTTGAGCATTCAAACCCAATCTTAG
>JABEVN020003936.1:0-16341 GCA_013146195.2 Codonopsis lanceolata | reverse complement strand
CCATTTCTCTCCATTGATAATTTGATCGACAATGTGCTTCATTTTAAGCATCCACTAGTATTTGTACCCGTGTTCATAACACGGCACGAGTAGGGAAAGATGTAAATATTGGAAAATGTTAATATTTAAATAAATAAAAATATATTTTACTTTATGTTTCAAAAAAAAAGTTTCAAAATTTTTCTATACAGAACATACGATATTTCTAACCCAAAGTGTTTAGACCGATAACATGTTTTGTTATTTTTCTTTATGGTGACATACAGATTGGAAAATTATAAAAATTATACAGTGGAATAAAATAAAAAATCCATCTACTCTATACCACTATACCGACCTTTCAATTTCATCATTTCTTCTTCTTCATCTTCTTGCTCCAACTAAAGGGTTTTAGGGATCCAAATTCAAAGTTTCTCACCTAATGCCATCTCATATACTGGTTCCTTGTTCAATTTCATACACAGTATTTCCTTACTATTTTATTTTAAAATATTTTAATTAAAAAAAAACTAATTTCATAAATTAAGACATAAAACATAATATTTATGCTTCCATTCCTTTACGGTGGAAATATTTTACTAGCAATTCTGAAACCATTGTGCTAGTCTGAATAAGGGAAAAACATATGGAGTATTTCTGACAAAAAAATGATTTTGAAACATTTAACCTGCTTCAACATCTAATGAAAAAAATTAACTAATTGAAGAAGATAACAACAAACAAATGCCCAATTTTCTAAAACAAAAGGAGATAATAGGAATGTGGGGAAGATGATTGTTGAAATATATCCAATGGAAAAGTTGGAACACAACTGCCCATCTTCCCCAGTTATCAATGTTGCAGAGAAATCTTTCGAGCGAGTGCATTCTTTTATAGCAAAACGCCGATACACACAATCTCTGCTATAATCTATTTTCAGCAAACCAACCAAAACCTAGAAATGCAAGAAACCAACCTGCTTACCAATAACTCGACAAGGCGATAAAGACTGAGGGAGACTAGTGGGGAGGATGAATATATATAGATAGGAAAATAAACTAGGGTTAGGGTTTGTAGTCAAACTATTGGGCCCGATGACCTATCTAAGATCCAATTAAGGCACTGAAATACGCTTGGTTTTAGGGCTGGCCTATCCGCCTGTTTTCGCTTCCTACTTGTATTTGCGTTTGATAGATGAAAAAGGGTAAAATGTGGTCCGTACTCCAGACTTTTTTCGACCGCTAAAAGTTTTAATATATATTTTTTAATGAGTAAATAATATTTTTTAGGATTAAATGATAAGTATATTCTTAATGAAATTTGATCAGGCATGTTGCATTTCAATTCTGATTTCTGCATTGGGAATATATATTATAAATCCAAAATTTTGCATCAGGATTTTCTGCATGGAAAATCAATTCTATGCTCTGCAATTCCAAAATTGTACATCGGGATCACTCTGCATCAATAAGAAGTAATAGCAAGTTCACGATGAGAAACAGAACTCGGGTTATTGACATCGAACCCAAACCAAATGTTGTATCACGATTCTCAAATGATGCATTATGATTCAAAATTAATGCATCACAATTCAAACAGGTGTCCAACAACGAACAAGTTCTTATTTAGACACGTCATTGAAACAGTTTACATGTATAATAACACACACACACACACACAAAGTATATATTTTGAATCACACAAACACAATTTAGAAAAGAATAAGAAGAAAATTTTAGCCAGATAGATAGACATAATTATTAATGCATTTAAAATTTAAAATCATTGTGCAATTCATTACAAGAAGGGTGATTTAGTTAAAGTTAGTAACTAGTACTCTTGTTCGTGCCGATGGCATGACGCCAATTTGTGAATTTATCAATAAATGAAACAGATAATGTGAAGATGAATTATTATTTACTTACAATTTGTCTAAGTTAATTATGATAACAGTTAAAAAGAAAAAAAAAACAAATATTTCAAATTACTAAACTTACGATTTTTTTTAAAAATTATTTGTATACGAAATTGCGGGCCAGAAAAATATTAAATTGATTAAGTTAATTACGATAACAATTTAAAAGAAAAAAATAAAATAGAAATATTCAAAACTTAGACATAAGTTAAATTGGAATTCAGTTTCAAAAAATAAATTGATTAAGTTAATTACAATTTAAAAAGAAAAAAAAACAAATATTTCAAATTACAAAACTTACTAATTTTTTTTTGCATAAAATTGATTAATTAATTAAAATATCGAAATGAAAAGGGACGTGAGTTTGGTGGAGGAAGGATTAGCGGCCACCAACCGTGAATAGTGGGGGGAGTTGGAGAGAGAGAGTTGCCAACCACCGCGTTCACACATGTGAACTCGAGGAGTGATAATGACCGTATGATCTCGAAAGTAATCAATCTCTAAATATTTTTAGTCAATTGCACATATGCGACTATATTATATTATAGATAGATTCGTGCGTGCGCAGATGACGCCGGTATGAGATTTACGATGTCAAGATAAAGCGATGTTAGTATTCAAATAAATCACTTATATTGATTTAAATTGACTATTTTTCAATTTAAATTTTTTTTTAAATTTTCTTAACTTTGTAAATAAAAAAATAAATTTTATTCCTAAATAGGAGTATAGGACAACAATTAAGAGTCATGAGCATCCAATTCAAAGTAGCAATCTATGTATGTAAGTGACGGAATTCTTTTTACTAATGAGTAATAACGCTGAAGTTTAACACAATTATAGTTTGAAGAGATCTTAAAGGAATCAAGCTTTATTAGAAGGAGTCAAGCAACTAACAACCTCAATTTCCAATAAATAAATCTGCAACAGTTCAAACTAAAGTTTCTAATTAAAAAACAAAATCACGGGACTTAGAAATGATTCAAACTAAAGTTGCTATGTAAATCAGGAAACTAAAATTTCTACATAATCATGCAACGTAACTAATTATAAAAGAAATTGCATAAATCGGTAAACTAAAGCTCATAAGAAAAGGCTCAGGCCGAACTAAAATCACTTCCTATATCTCGCAACTAACAATCTCAATTCCAATGCAAAAATTTAAAACGATTAACGATTTCAGGTCTCACAAATTTAATTTTCTTGAAACTAACAATCTCAAGTACCAAAATTGCACCGACCGCGATACCTACATTTGATTTACGAAGACATTATCAAAATATGATATTGCCATAAAAAAAAAGTTGGGGAATATATAGAAATAATGAACTTGCCATCCAACATAGTTAAAATCATATAAATAGCATTGATTTTTCTTTTTTCTTTTGGGGGCAAAGCATTGAGAATTTGTTTCAGTTAAATTCTTACTTAGAGACCACCGAAGTACTGGAAATTGCGATTTCCGAGCAACACAGCCTCTGTCGTTGTTTATGTCTTCTTCAGCATAACCTTGTGGACATGAGCAACGACTTCCATTTGTCCAGCCATTGCCCACATACTCTGGCGGACACGAACACATATAACTTCCTGGAGTATTGATGCAGATCCCCTCACATGAATTCTTGTTTCCATCTTCACACTCATTGACATGTAGCGAAAATATCATCATAGGACATAATAGTATAAATTATTACGGTCCAAACATACATTATACTATCAAACCAATGTGTGTGTGTGTGTCTTTGTGCTATTGTACTGCCTGATAGTGGAATTCTGTTTGTAATGGTCGAAAATTTAATTTTTAAGGCTATTACAGTAGTTAATTTTCTCGAAAATTTATTAGACCAAATCATAGCAAACACCACAGAGTCCTCTAGCCTCTTCCCATGAATATGGGCCATGGCTACAGACAATCATTCCCTTCCATTCTCCCTCTCTGTCTCACAACGATCCAAAACCATCACAACCAATCCATAGGCACCCATTCGGCCTCCAACACCATTAGCACCTACCATTCCCCTTCTATTGTAACCATCTCTCAAAGTTCTTTTTCTCTGATCCATATCTCTCTCACTCTCACTCTCTCTCTGGTGACCAAAACCATTGCCACCAACCCAATAGGCGCCCAATCCACCTCCAACACCATTGCTACCTACAACCCAACAAATCTATCACCTCTCACCAACGTTGTCCACCCTCGTATTAGTAGCTCCTCTATCAAACCCCAACCCACTTCCATGGTCTCTCTCTCTATCTCTGTCACACACACACAAACACTACGAATACAACCAACAAAGATCACAAATCCAAGAATCATATCCAGATTTACACCACCAAATATCACAAATCCAAGAATCAATGTAGTTATCTGTACTCCGGAAATCCAAACACAGTTTTATCATTAACTTTCAGTAAGAACAAACAAACACATAGAATTGAAGAGCGAAGAAGAAACTTACAGAGCGAAGCGCAAAAAATGAAAAAAAGAAAAGAAAAGAAGAGATGATGGATTAAAAAGCTGGAAAACTGGTTTTGGCATTTCATCTAACACTTGGCATGCACAGGAAAGTGGTTCACAAACATGCCAAGCTGTGTTTGAGAGTAGCCCCATTACAACGCGGGTTACATTCGATAAAAGAGAGAGGCAGACATAACCAAACACAGAATCATAATCTTATCTATTATGTTCAACAATTATTTTCAGCCAAAGTGATGATCACTCTATACCAGGCGATTACAATGGAGATGAAACTTACAGAGCGAAGCGGGTAGGGCTGGAACGGGCAAAGAGCGAACTGGCAAGTAAATCTGGCGAATCCGGTGAACGGGAAAGATTCAGAGGGAAGGCTGGAGAAGTTCTCTGTAAATTCTCTGTGAGGGAAGGGCAGTGGGTTTGGTAAAGGGGCGAATTGGAGCAGATGAGGAAAAGGAAACCCAACGACGAGACTCAAACCCAAAAGACGGGGAGAAGCTCTCTGTAAATTCGGTTTGTGAGGGAAGGTAAAGGGGGAAAGTTAGGCCGGATGGAGGGGTTGAGGAGTGGGAGTTGAGAACGGCAAAGGCGACGGTTGTTAGGATGAATTAGTAACTGCTCCTCACACATGCAAAGTTATCTTTTAATCGTGATCGTAGGATCTTCGTAAATGAATCAATTTCAGCTGCTCTTTATCCCAAGTCAATTGCGAAGTGTGAGAGTGAGCCCTATTGTATTATAGATGAGTCTGGTTGAGATAATTTGCCTAGGCAAGATAGTGGTGCTGCGTCGTTGTTGTGAAGAGGTCTAGGGAGGTTGGTAGTGAATAGTTTACAACGGCGGCAAGGAAATTAGTTAATTTGAGTCATCTTCAAGAGTGATTAGCGATGAAGATGATGATGGTGCCGATGGAAAGAAGAAACTCAAAGGGAAAGGATATTTAAGAAAGAATTTAAAGAAAATTGACTTGTGCAGCTTTTAAAAAAAAGGTAGTACACCATTTTCCAATGTCAGTATCATGAGTTAAAGGCATAATTTTTCTCTGTTTAAATTTCACAAAGTCTTGATATCAAAAAAAAAATAAAAATCAAAGTCTTTAAAACACTTGTTAACAGAAAGGGTTTTTTGGTTAAGAGTTCATCCAATTTTTGCATGTAGGCAGTCGAACTTTGATTCATATAAGTTCGAGCTCATCATGCGTATATGACCCTAAGCTTGAGCCCAGTTAATTAGTCCAGGTAAGTAGCTCGCTAAACCTGATTATAAGCTTTTGGGGACTCATGACAAAAAGATAAAAACGTCGTTATAATCAGAATAATTACGGGATGATCCCCTTTTCTTAAATTATAACCGCTCATATCACGCACCAGCTCAAAATCTCAGTACAGAACTTCAAGCTGACGCGGGTCACAACAACAAGTAAACAAAACATGTGATTAACAAGCTATAATTGGTAATCAACGGAGATAAGGACGGGTGGTATAATGTAACAACACCTCGGCTGTCTTCATTAGCCAGCATAATATAAACATATCGAGCTAATGCTCATAACTGTACACAAAAGGCTCAAACAGCCTAAAACGAGAAATCAACTAACCGCAGAAACTATAAACAGGCACGATCTTACATGTCGGCTCCAAAAGAAAAGCAAACCAGCTATAAGTAGCAAGCATAACACAAACTACCCCAAAATAGAGTTTACATAACTCCATCCACCTATAGACACCCCCAATTGCACTCTCAGTATGTGGATGACGATGAAATATCAAGCTGTTAAAACTTAACAAATGTCAAGTTACATGAGTCAAAAATGCGAAAAAGGATGTGTGAAGCACGTTGAAGCAGGAATTGCAAAAGTTGAAAGTTGGAAAGAAGCATGGTGCCGCACCAAGGCCCCTTGGTGCCGCACCAAGGAGTCCTTGGCCGCACCATGCCTGCCACTATTCACCTCTCTCAGATGTGAAATGTACAAGCTGTGATGCACGCGGTACAAGTTATTGATGCAGAGGAAGAAACACAAGAATTCCGGCCGTGTCCTCATCTCCCACTATAAATAGAGAGCCCGGGCTCCCAGTTTCATTCGCTCATTTCCTCCGCGATTTTTAATCGCAGCGAAGCTCTGCTTTGTTCTTCCGCCAATATTAGTACGAGAGGTGCGAGATAGGTGAGTGGAAGCCCCTAGAGTCTCCAAACCCCGTCCAAACTCTGCCAAAATCAAAACCCATAGTTGTTAGGTATCCACCTCACTTCCCCGGCCCAAAAATCCCAAAGTAAGCCGTTACTCCGGAGTAGCGAAAAATGGCACCCTTTATAAGCCGTTATTCCGCCCAACCAAAAAGGTCAAAACCACAAAAACTAAGCCGTCATTCCGCCCGACCAAATAAGCCAAAAACCACTACATATAAGCCGTCACTCTGTCCAAATCAAAACAACAACTACACAACAACAACAAAAGACTCCCTCTCCTTGAAGGACAGAGCGAGCACACCGCCGCTCTAAAAGGTAAAACCTTTAAGGGCGTCGTTTATTTTTAATTATTTACTTTTCTGTTTTTTATTCATTTTTAAAAGTTGTTATTTAAATCCGGCACAATGTAGCCAATATAAGTCGTTGTGCTGCCCGGATTAGAATAGGAAATACTATATAAAAGAGCCGTTATAATGGCCAAATATTCTTAAATGTGTCTGTAATTATTGGAAGGAAACGGCTGCGAGTCCGTAAATAATGTGGCCACGAATGTATTTGTTTAAATTTCCCTGTCATTTTAATACATTATTTATTTGCTAAATAAATGTGACAATAAGCATACTTGACCAAAAACCATTTTCGAGACCGAAAGGGCGAGTTGGGTGCCTAGCACCTTCCCAACTCGTAACTTAGCCTCCGAACCCGTTTTCTTTTTCTCTGGTTTATTTTTCTTTTCTTTGGTTTTGCTTTATTTGTCTTAAAATAAAGATGGCGACTCTAAAACTTTCAGATTCAGTGGGGCCTCGCAACATTCTCTCTTTGCACTTTCCCGTTCTCCCCTAAAAAAGGGAGATATGGGAATGGAGGGGTGATGCATTCCCATATCCCGGTATCCCCTAAACAAGAGATAACTTGATGCGGAAACCCAAAGCTCCCATAGTAATCTGAATGGGCCATAAGGCTATTTTCAATAAATCCATAGTGGGGCGTCGCAATATCCTTTTTGCACTTTTCCGTTTTCCCTAAAAAGGGAAAATGGAAATGAAAGGGTAATGCATTCTCATATCTGGTATCCCCTAAACAAGGGATAACTTGATGCGGAAACCATCGGTTCCCATATTGGATACAAAATCCACTCAAGGCAAGAGGCACATTCCAACGTGCTAATATAGACAACACTCTCTCGCACTTTTGATTTCGTCTTCCCCTAAACAAGGGAGGGTGGAGCGAGAGCGGTGGTGTCCCGCATCCGCACGCACGCCAGCACCCCTATCGAGGGCGGCGAGGCGCGGGGCACGTCAGGAACCTCACAGGGCGACTGGCTGGGGAGTTGTTTTATTTTAAATAAAATGGAGGGCTAGACTCGTAAAATAAAACTTTTTGTTTTTATTTGTTTAAAGATATGCTTGTCATATTAATTTACGCATTTGAATAAAGTGTTCCCATACGGCCGTGGCTATATTTGTGGATATGATCCTCCATCTTGCAGCGGTTCGATAAGCATTACATGCATGTTTAAGAGTATAAAAAAATCATATATATATATATATATATATATATATATATATATATATATATCAAAAAAACAATTCGAAAATTCAAAAAATAAATATATTATATATGTTACAAATAAATTCCGGGCAGCACAACAAAAGAGCTGGGACTTTACTTCCGGCTCTATATTATTATTTATTTCATTTTCTTTTTCATTTTATTCTGTACATTTGTACATATTTGTATTGATTTTGTCATTTTACTTTGGGGTATAAGACCAAAATTTGTAATTAAAAGGGATAGATAGTTTCCCCACTCTTCTTTCTATTTCTAAATGTCATGTGCTTGCTTGCTTGCGCTCAAACTAAAAAGCAGAAAATCCACACAAACAAAGAAGATGACCATATATGTTTTATTTTTACGTTTATATATCGTAAATAAATAAAGATTTTACCGCTTTCTAGATACCAGACACACGCACATGCATATAGCTATATTCCGAACTGTTACCCTACACCATGGCCAGCCTACCCCCTGCATGAGCCAACGCTAGAACGCATATAGATTCTCGGGACACTTCATTGGACCGACCGGTTTTTGCATCTCGAATTGTGAATCGGCCCTGTCAAAAAAAAATATATATATATACAAAAAAAAAAAAAAAAAATATACAAAAAAAAATGCGCAAAAAAAAAATGATGAAAATAAATTGCGCAAAATAATAATAATAATAATAATAGCAAAAATAAATAATAAACAGGGGCTGATTTATTATTCTTTGATGCTCGACCTAGACCATTTCGAATGGTGGATCCGGAAGAGTATAGGCCCTTCGCTGGACCGATCTAGTCCTAGGAGTCGAAAGGCGAGGTGGAATACGTTGGTCCTATACTGCGGAGAAAGAATCCACTGGAAAAGTCCCGAGGCTGTCAAAATAAAGCAGGTGCTTATCCGGTCATTTGTAGGGAACAAAAAAAATATATAATAATAAAACACTAATAAAGGCACGCTGTACTCCAAACCCAGAAAGCCTTCAGCCAGCCTCCTGATACCTCCATAACCCATTTTCCTCAGAAACCTGGCCCGAACTTGGAAAGGCAGAGATAGTACTGGCCGGTTGATACGGGAAAGTAGTAAATCGAAGGTATCGATGTCGAGATCGGACAAAGGCGAGAATCGATGCAGAGAAAAGCAGATCCGAACAAGTATGGCAACAGATGAAGCGGTCCGATATGGAGTACAGCATTCGGGGCTCCGGGATATGCTCAGGACTCCGGTAATGCAACAGTGGCTAGACCAGAATTTGGCTGCACGAAATGAACGCTTGCTAAGCCAAATAACAAGTCTTATACAAGGTCAAAAACCCAGTGGTGAGGTGAACTCTTCCCCTACAATCCCCCAAGAAACATCAACATCCCACGTGCCTCCAAACCCAACTCCTCAACCAAACACTAACCCACCAAATATGGCCACTCCCCCAAATCCCAATCCTCCACCAAATCCCTACTACCCAAATATCAGCCCTTACCCGTCCTATTCTTTATATCCTTCCCCAAGCACCAAAATTCCCCAAAGCCCAAATGACCTCCATGTTCCCATAACCAACCCACTCCAAAATAGCCCACATATGGACCCACAAAATTATAACCCGCCATGCCAAGTTACCACTTATTTACCTTATAATGATCCTGGCCGCCCAGCCGAAACCATCCAAAATCCACCTACCCAAAATCCACCAACCCAAAATCCTTATCCTACTCAAGCTCCACCAGCCCAATATCCATATCCAGCCCAAAACCCTTACCAGACACCGCAACCAGAAATTAACCCAACCTTCCCTAATCCAGCCAGTATATACCAAAATCCAACTCCCCCAGCCACCAAAATAGAGGCCGACGTGGAAAATATAAAGACTATGATACTCAAGCTTTTCAACAAAAGGGAATTTTCTACGCGGGCACTAACATTACAACCTGCGGCAGTATTGCCTTTCAAATTCAAAATGCCCGACATAGAAAAATTTGATGGGACTTGATGCCCTATATCCCACTTAAAATCTTATTCCACCGGCATGCGGTCAAGGGAGCTAGCTTTGAGGCTATGGCTTCCAATTTTCACCTCACCTAATAGGGCGCCAAACAATGACTAATGTTGTCGATAGCGGCACCATGAATACGTGGGACCAAATAGGCTGGCGTTCTGGAAAGGTACAAAGACAACACCGATCTGAAAATAGAAGGGACCTTGAGTCGTGCACCAGAGGGAAAAAAGAAAATTGTCTTGAGTTCGCGATCGGTGGAAAAGAAAGTTGGCCCGGACCTTTGACAGACCCGATCCAGTAGGAGTCATGCCGAATGTTTATCAAAAACCTCCGGCCCATTTACGGAACACATGCGGTACCTTCCCACACCAATTTTAAAGAAATAGTAGAGATAGGCGCTCGTATTGATGATGATATACGGACTGGCCAATTACAAGTCAATACGCCTCCTAGCTCCTTCCGTTATTCTAAAGGGAAGACAGCCGCAGCCACACCCGCATCAACTGTCAATGTGGTAGGAAATACATCAGCCCCTTTTCCTACCCAAAATTATGGCACTGTTCCATGGTCTTATGGAGCGGATAGGTCTGATGCTGATCGGAGGAAATAATGGCCCGAGCAGAAATTTCAGAAATCAGAATCGCCATTATGATGAGCTGCAAGCCTCCCAGTCTGTAATCCTGCAGGGGCTAATGGCATAAGGAGTGTTAAAGCCCATGGAAAATTATAAGCCACCAAACCCCCCCGGGACACGGAATCATGCCCGATCTTGTGAATATCATCATTGCGGTGGTCACCTCACCGATAAATGTTATCTGCTCAAGAATGCTATTCAGGATCTTATAGATGATAAGGTTATTGAAAAGCCCACTCCAGACCAAATATAAGCAATAACCCTCTACCTTAAATCAACATGATTGAGGTTGATGACAGCTTCCTGGGCATGATAGGCGGAGAGTCTTTCACGAGAAGCTCCTGCTGAGTTTGAGCCTATTTCTAATAAGCCACTGCAGAAATAGTATACTACGACTGACCCACTTTTGACACCCACAGACCTGGTGGACTACTTCGGATATATTACCCCTATTCCTTTCCCTAGCCTTACGGATTTGGTCATCTACCAATCCGCTCCCTAAAATTGAGGATCTCAAACCCCAGGTCCTCGATAATGTAATAAACCCTGTACGGTGTGCTTTTAATAATAATCTAAATGTCTTTGCTTATTTCTCAGTTGCACCTGCATTAAAAGACGCATTAAATAATTATAATGATGAGTCATTTAATAGGACCCAAAAAGATAAAAAAATAAAATAAAATAAAATAAATATTTGCTTGAGCTTGTAAAGTCAGTTGAGCACCGGGGACAACATTATTCATCAACAGCAACTGAAGACTGATCTACTATCAATCTGGGGCTGGACAAGGAAATCAAAAGAAGTCAAAATCGGCAACTCATGAGGCTCTAAAAAGGATAACACTCACGGATCTCCCCAAAAGAGTTCGTGGACACATTTGCCTGGACCTATGAAGATGTGTCAAGGGTAGACCCAGCCATAGCCAAACACCGGACCCTCACATGTCCGGATGCTCAGCCAATCAGACAAAAGCTCCACCGCATCAAGCCGGAATGGTCACTACAAGTTGAAAAAAGAAAGCAATGAAACAGCCGCACGTCAACTTCATTCGGGTAAAAAAAAAACACACAAAAAAAAACACAAAAAAAAAGAGTAAAAAAAAAAATTGGAAAATATCCGATCTGGCTGTCCAATGTAGTGACCATTCCCAAGCCCAACAGTTTTTTTTCATCAACGGCATGCTGGGTTATAGTCAAATCAAAGGCGTGAGGAGACCAAGAAAAGACCCCATCACCACTCCTTGGGGACCTCGCTATCATGTCATCTTGATGCGGGCTAAAAATCTTTGGGCTACTTATCAAAGGCGCTACCCCTCTCTTCCACGATGTGCCGTATATTGTCAAAGGATCTGTCGGGAGATGCCGTACTCCCCACAAGCCAGGAAAGAAGACCTTGTTCAGCCCTCCAATCTCAATGAGCTTAAAAGGTATTATGCTCGAACCAACCTATTTGGCAAGTGCTTCCCTCTCGGCCTAAAGGGTGAAAACCGAAAGGCGGCCTAGGCAAAAGTTAGGGCATATATAAAAATATATAATAAAAAAATGATGAAAAAAAAGGAGAAATAAGGGCTCGCTAGGCTGAAAACCCAAAAGGGCGGCCTAGGCAAAAATTAGAGCACAAAAAAAAATGTATCAGGAAAATAAGGAGAGGGAAGACACTCTTTGAAACCTCGACATCTTACCTCCAGTCTTCGGCATGCAAGGGGGCTCGTCTGACAGAAGAAAAAGAAAAACCACGACAGAAGCTCGCAATAAAACACTAAAATATAAAATTTCCAGGTCCTAAGGTGCAACTTAGGAATAAGCGCTAAAGAAATTTAGGTTATACATTAATTGCATGTACATATCTATTATTGCCTCTACCCCCTTGTTTCCCCCAAAACTATCCCTTCATTTGCAGCTTAAGCCGGAGCAGATCCATCGGTGCACGTGGCGTCCGCGGCCGGTCCATATACTTCTTCAAAGGCACGAGAAGGGCTCAGTCTCATCAGAATGAGAAGCACCAGAAGTGTCCTCGTCCTATTCATCATCTGCGTTGCCATTGTCCTGAAACGGCCAGACGACTTGGATTCCGACCATTCACTGTTGCCCTGTCTGATTTCGAAGGAAAATGCAGGGATTATGAGAATAGCCTTATGCCTAATATAGCCCTGCAACAATGATATGGCCAAGAACAGAAGGAAATGACTGTCTTTTCCTCTCCCCACATATCACCAAAAAAAAAAAGAGAAAAAGGGAAGCCCGCTCGAACCCGAAGGTATTTTCCTTTAAAATCCATTTTGGAAATATAGCGTGTCATTACCCATTAGACAACGGTATAGCTTTACTTTGTGCGTGTGTCTTGAGTCTGCATGTGTTTATTTATTTTGCATCATATAAAATTAGATTGCATTGTAAATATTTGTACATGTTTTCAAAAAAAAAAACAAAAAAAAAAAAAAAAAAAAAAAAATATGTATTGTTTTGCATATAAATAAACGTTTGTGCATTATAAATGCATTTTGCATCTTAAGGATATATACTACATTCTGCATTATTGCATGCATGATAGAATAAAAAATGCTCATGCATCATGTTAATAAGCATCTTATAATTTTTAGACATCACATTTGCATTAAATAAAGTAGTACATGCATCCAACATTTACATTTATTATCCAATAAGCTGCATTAGGGGTACGCTAAAAAGAAAATAAAATGCCACCAAGCATGAAAATAAATATTCTTATGGCATTCACTATGTCCCTGCAGCATAAGCATGCATCATTTAGCACATTTGCACTTATAGTATAAATCATGCATGGTAGGGTCAAATAGTGACCACTAGTTTAATCATGCATCATAAAAATAAATTCATAAATTTCATGCATCATTATTTAATTACATCATTTAGGCATAAATAGGACATGCATAAGCATCATAAATAAAGTCAGGAAAGCTTCAAAAGTGCCAAACAAGCAGTGCCAAAATCTGCGGATCGGAATATTTCAGGCGAAAAAAAAAACAAACAAAAAGAGAAAAAAAAAGAGAGAAAAGAAAAAAAGAGGTAATAAGCATGCAAATAAACAAAAGTGGCAGGCATGCAGAATAAAAAAAAACAAAAACAAAAAAAACAAAAAATGAAAAAACAAAAAAAATTGGGAGAGGGAAAATGCATGTAAAGAGAAAAATTTGTAGGTACATGCAACAAAACAAATCTTGTGACGGAGAAGAAGAAATTTTTAAATTGAAGCTAGAAAATGAAGCAAAAAGAAAAAACGACAAAGAAAGAAAGATGATATCGGTGATGCCAAAAGATGCTACGCTGTAAGAAAAAGGGCTTCGACCAAGGTTAGAAGGAGCAAGCGATAAAAGAAAATGCAGCGGCATCAAGAAAAAATTTTCGACTAAAGCCAAAAACAAAGCGAGACGGGAAAAGATTTTCCGGCCAGGCCGAATGATGACAAAAAAAAATCCCGACAAAGTGCAACAACGAGAGCAAGTAAAAGCGGAAGAAGCAACAAAAAGCAACATCGGCAAGAATTTCTTTGCATGGACACGACAAAGGTAAAGAGAAAGGAAGGTATTTTCCTTTTTAACGAGGCATTTGTTTGATGTTTGGAAATTTTCATTTAAAGGAGTACCTGACCCAGATTGATAAGGAAAGGTTTTGTTCTCCGTTGAAGGCTGAGTTCACGAGGAGGCAATACATTTCATTCATTGGCTATGTGGAAACTTTCCTTTAAGGAGTACACTGACCGGTTTATAGGGAAAGGTCTTGTTCTCATGAGGTGAGTTCCTGGGAAACAATTCAACCGCCGCAGCCCGCAAGGCGAACTACGTTTGGTTTGATTCCTTGTTTAAGGATACGTGGCGATCTATCACGGTAGGCGCGACCATCGCGCACATATTTACCCTTGTCGTACTCATTTGATAAAGCTTTGCCACACTTGCTCATTTAGTATTGCGCGCTTGCGACAACGCAACACTTGCACCGCCATTTAGTCCCGGTGAGTGAACTACGTCTCGGTCGATTCCTTGTTTAAGGATACGTAGGCGACCTATCACGGTGAGCGCGACCGTTTATGCAGTGATAGTTTAGGTTTTGGCCGAACTACGTTTTGGTCTAAGTTCCTTTATTAAGGGATCACATTAGGCGACTCGATGATTAGTGGAGTCCGACCATCGAGCACATTAAATTCATATCGCGCTTAAAAGCTGCGATAACTTTTTACAACCGACTAAAAATGTCTAGGTTATGGAGTTTGGATAGCATGTAGCGTAGCGTGCATTATAAAATTGCTACCAATTGCATTCTCACGTTCTTAATTGAGCGAAATTGGAGAGTCTATTGTTATCACGATGTTAGATCTCTCGAGTAAGCCTTGGGTTACAAGTAGACTCCATCGTTGAGGCACGATAGACACCCCAATTTCGTACCTGGTATGTGGTGACATGAAATATCAAGAGCTGTTAAAACTTAACAAATGTCAAGTTACGAGGGAGTCAAAAATGCGAAAGGAAAAAGCAGGGATCGTGAAAGCTTGATGAGCTGAGTTGGGAAATTGCAAAAAGTTGAAAGTTGGAAAGAAGCATGGTGCCGCACCACCAGGCCAGCAGTGCCGCACCAGGAATCTGGCCGCACCATGCACGCCACTATTCACCTCTCTCGGATGTGAAATGTCTGGCTGTTGTGATGCCGCAGCTTGGCGCACAGTCATTGATGCAGAGGAAGAAACTCAAGAATTCGGCCGTGTCCTCATCTCACTATAAATAGAGGCAGGGCTCCAGTTTCATTCACTCATTTCCTCGCGATTTTTAATCGCAGTGGCTTCGCCGTTCTTCCGTAATATTAGTACGAGGTGCGAGATAGGTGAGTGGAAGCCCACGAGTCTCAAACCCGATCAAACTTTGCCAAAATCAAAACCCATGGGTTATAAGTGATCCCTAACCTGGTTGTTAGGTATCCACCTCACTTCCCGGCCAAAATCCTAAAATAGAGTTTACTTGCCCCGGAAGTAGCATTGGCTTTCTGCTATATAAGCGGATTGTTCCATTCGACCAAAAGGCGAAAACCACCAAAAAACTAAGTCGTCATTCCGCCCAGCCGAATAAGCCAAAACCACTACATATAAGCCGTCACTTTGTCCAAATCAAAACAACAACAACAAAAGACTCCTCTCACTGAAGGACAGGCGAGAGCACCAGCGCTCCCAAAAGGTAAAACCTTTAAGAGCGCCGGATTTATTTTTAATTATTTACTTACGTCTTTTATTCATTTTTAAAAGTTGTTATTTAAATCCGGCACAATGTAGCCAATATAAGGATTGCTTTGCCGGATTAGAATAGGAAATACTATGTAAAAGAGGCGTTATAATGGCCAAATATTCTTAAATATTGTCGTAATTATTGGAAGGAAGCTTGATAAGTCCGTAAATAATGTGGCCCGCGATGTATTTGTTTAAATTTTCTGTCATTTTAATACCTTATTTATTTGCTAAATAAATGTGACAATAAGCATACTTGACCAAAACCATTTCGAGACCGAAAGTGAGTTGGAGTGCCTAACACCTTCAATTCGTAACAGCCCGAACCGTTTTCTTTTCTCACGGTTTATTTTCTTTTCTTTGGTTTTGCTTT
>JABEVN020003935.1:0-16345 GCA_013146195.2 Codonopsis lanceolata | reverse complement strand
ATTGATAATGTTTAGGGCGTCCCTAAATAATATAGTTGACACTAGTTTTAGGACGTAGTAAGTATTTATTAAAATTATACTGTAATTTATAAATAGGGTGCACAAACTCAATTTATACTTCTAAACAATTTATTTGTTGAGTGAAATATTGTATGTGTATGTAAATATATGTAATTGTAGAAAGGGGATAGGTCTTGAGGCGTTTGGAAAAAATATTAACGGAAAATAGAATGATGAAGTCATTTTCGAGGCTTGATTTTTCTTTGACTTGAAAAACTTTTACCCTAATTACATTTTTTTAAGGTTATTAAACACCAAAAAATGAGAAAAACATTTCTAAAAATTATTTTCCGTGAAACAAACAGAGCCTAATTCTTCCTCAAAATCTTCTTCGTGTCTTTGTTACTTAACAACCATTTCACACAATGAAAGTCATCCCAAATCACCTGGCTCTTCTCTACTGTGTTATCTTCCTCATCTTTTTAACTTCTTGTGAATGTAAGTTTTGACTCTCTCTCTTTCTCTCACACACACACACACATATATACATATATATATATATATGTATATATATATATATATATATATATATATATATATATATATATATATCCTATTTATTTACCATTATTTTCTTAAAAAAATTACACTTATAGAAAGGATCGAAAGAAATGGAAATGAAGGTATCCCTATCCCTGTTTCGAGACAAAATCAATAGCATTGCCAGAACACTGCAAAAAGAGGAAAGAGGAGTGGGGCGGAAGAATGGTGTTACTGTTGTTGATACGAACAAAGGTTGTTACGGCAGTTATAAAGAATGTCTGGGCATGTGCCGTTCACTTCATCCAATTTGAATAATAACATTTGTCCTCATATCATTTTTTCTACAATTACAACTTAATCGAAACTTATGTTATTAGACAATGTGAAGTGTTGTGTGATTTTGGTGAATTTATTCCTCAATATTATGTAGCCTGTAATTTTTTTTCTTTTCTCATTAAATTTAATAAATATGAGACATACTTATTTTATAAGATAAGATATATATATATATATATATAATATGATATAAATGTATTAATTGAAATATGAATGATATGTTACTGTCATTAAATAATAAATTAAATTTCAAAAAAACTTACAAATTGATAAAATGAAGTTTCAAAGGTTGTCAATTAAGAAAGTAATTGATTATGTTTGCTTTACTATTATTATTACTCAAATAAAAAGTAAATATAATAATTCTTACCATTACATAAATTATTGTTACAATACCTTTAATTATCGTCCATAATGAATGCAATTGATGGTCATTTTAATATCATATTAATAACAAAATGATAACCAAATTATTGTTCTTCTTCCTCCCTTCCTTCTCAATCTAAAGACCTTTTGCATTTTCATTTTCGTATGATTCATTATTTTTTTTATAAGTTGTCGCACGTCAACTATTGTATCGATCTTGGCATGATCAATCCATATGTATATATTTTCCTATTTGTAAAATGACTTTTTGTTTGACTTCAGTTTTTTTCCTTGAATTAGTTCAAAATTAAAAAAATAAGGTAAATCAAGTATACTTGTTATTTTATGTGCTAATATTTTATATAAAATACATACATTTGGTAATAATTCCTGTAAGCAATAGTATTTAAACAAATATATAGAGATTTTAATTTATTAAAAGTATTTTAAGGTTACTACACAATAAATCAAACCCAAGAAATTATATAGCAAAATTTAAATTGAAATAAAAAAAAATAAAACGATCAAATGCCAAAATCAAGAGCAAAATAAGAAAACCAATTTGTATCGAGTAGCAAATATTATATTTGAAATCAATACGACATTAAAGAAAGAAAATAATAACACAAATAAAATTATAACTAAAAAAGCATTAATGAAAATAAAATAACCATTTTGAAAAAACAAAAGCAACAATCAATATCAAAACCAATATAAAAACTTGCACAAAAATCTAAACTAAAACAAAAATTGGTGCCAAAACCAAATATTAAAATCCGTCAAAATCAATAAAATTTTATCTAAATAGAATTAAATTAAGAAATCAAAAGCTCAATTGAAACAAAGCTACTAATCAAGAACCATAAACCAAACCCGAAACCTAAAAGAAATCTTGGAATCAATTACAAAAAATTAAAACTGAAATCAAATTTAAATCCAAAATAAAATAACAAATAAAAATAATATCAAAATCATCATATGAACAAAATAGAATATATCAAATGTCAAATCAAGAGCAAAATAAAAAAAAAATTATATCGAGTAGCAAATATTAGGTTTGAAATCAATACAGAAGCGAAGAAAGAAAATAACACAAATAAAATTATAACTAAAAAATAATTAATAAAAATAAAATAACCGCTAAAAAAAGAAAGGCAACAATCAAAGATCAAAACCAATACACAAATCTAAAATAAAACTAAAATCGGTGCCAAACCCAAAAATTAAAATCATTCAAAATCAATATAATTTTATCTAAATAGAAGAAAATTAAAAATCAAAAGCACAATTGAATCAAAGATATTAATCAAGAACAATGAACCAAAACTGAAACCTAAAAGAAATCTAGGAATCAATTAAAAATAATTTTTTAAATTTAAATCATATTTAAATCCAAAATAAAATATCAAAAAAAATTAATATCAAAATCATCAGATGAACAAAATTTATAATTAAAAAGTAAAACAAATTGTGAGGGTCAATATCCAAAATGTTGAAAACGAAACAAAAATTAAACAATTTGTGCCCACACATCAAAATCAAAATCAAAATTCTATAACCCAAATAGCTTAATAGGGGTCTTAACGTATTACTATCACTTTTGCATGTCATGATAACAATTTAATAAACTTTTAAAAGGACGAAAGATGAATCTTTAATGAGGTCCCAACATAAGATGTTTGGGTCGTTGACCTAAAAGAAATTAACTTTAATATCTTTAGTTTACTGTTCCAATCTGTCGGATTCAACTGATATCATCGCCCATTAGTGATCTTTTAGAATCTAGCTTTAAATCTCTCTCCATTTGATGAATGTAAAAGAAGTAAAGGGGATAATTAAGTTACCGTATATGAGAATGAAAAGACTCTAAAACTGAATTATAAAATTCAAAATCGAGATCAAACCAATTATTCAGTTTTACATAAATTCAGGACTAAGATCAAACCAAATAATTGGTTCGGTCCAATTTTCATTCGTCCGGTCCGATTTTTTTATAAAAAATGGGTGAAATTTGGACCGGTCCCCTTTTGTGAAATTGTAACAAAAAAAATCCATATATTTGTTTTAAACCCGAAATGGGCTCCATCTCTTTTCCTTATCTCTATAGCTCAAAATCTTATTTATTGGTCTTCCTTTTCTTAAACCCGAAATGGGTTCGCTTCTGACAAAGAAAGAAAGTACGATCATTCGGAAAAAACATGCAGCCCAAACGGAAGGAATGAATGAGGAAGGAAGAAACTTAGTTGCTCTCCCGCTTCTTATCTCATTAAAGATGACGATAAGTATTTTAGGAATAATTTTATTTAAATAGACTTTAGCAGTTGAATAAAAAAACATAAAAGTGAAACAGTTAAAATTTTACATAAAGGGACCGATCCGTAATTATTCCTAAAAAAATTGCTCAGCCCTAGTTGAAACTCATGAAAGGGGCCCTCAAAAGTCAAAAGAATGAAATTCTTACAGATACATGGTTAACAAAAGCAACCCATCAAGTAACCACGGACGGTTTATGTGCCTAACAATGTGACATAGGGGGGTCGTCCGCACCTAAGTCAAACTACATGGGCGTTTTAGGTTTTACCCGTTATTATGAATTTATGATGCATGGGGTTTGTTTATTACGGAGTATTATTAGCAAGCTAGGAAGGAATTGTTACAGACAAGTAAATTGAATGTCAATGTAAAATGGATGAATGAAATATATTGAAATTTTCACAAAATTTAACATGTTAATTACTTTGCTTTGCAAAAATCACACTTCACTTTCCATTTTTAGATTACAATTTCTAGAGAAAAAAAACACGTGATACCAATTTATTTTTTTAAAAAAAAAACTAAAAACAAAAGTGGAAGAATTTGTCTCAATACTATTTTCTTATACTCACCAACCCGTGATTATGCTAGTCTTTGAAGGAATTACTCTATTTTCTTTAGTTAACTTTGAATAATATTTCAATGATTTTTTGAACCTTTATATAATCTTTTAATCTTAATTATAATAATACCATGTTCTTTAATCAGGCCCGGTTTTGGAGGAGTTCAAAGTGATCGATTGAATAGGGCCCCCGATGTAAGAGGACCCAATTTTATTTATGCGTACGCTAGTTTTATTTAGTTATATTATAAAAAATGTTAAATTAATAATCAAATTGTCTTCCAGCTCAATTGGTTGGGGAGTTGTGTAAGATGTGATTGGAGCTTGAAGGTTCAAGCTCTTGTTATTATTTTTAATTTTGGTCTACGGTCAAGTATTAATTTTTTTATATGCATATTATTTTGGGTTAATGGTCAATTATTAATTTTTGTATTTTTTTTATTTTGGGTTAATGCGATTATTAATTTTTTTATATGCATATTATATCATATACTCCCCCGATTTAATTAAACAGTCTCCTATTCTATTTTGAGATATTTTATATAAGAATCAAATTTTAAAAAATATGTTTAATTATAATTTTCACAATCTTTCATCTTTATCCTCCACTTGTATTGTAAGTATAATAGTTGTGGTTACGTACTTTTTTATTTATTACCAACTTCAAAACTATTTATATATGTTTTAATTACTCCGGAACTTAATAAATAAAGTTATTATTTAAAGATAAAGATTTTGCATTCGGTTCCAGCAGAGTTATTCAACTTTAATTTTATTTTGCGTTCGCTAAATTTACTAATAAAAAAAAGTTAGTTGACCATCAATTTATTTATCTAGGTCATAAAATATAACAATTGATTGGGTATATGATATCAATATTTCAAGCAAAAATCAAGATTAATTGTTATGCTACTATCATTTGTATTGCTTATGTTTGTTTAATTATTGTTTTTTTACTTGAATTTATACTGCATAATACACGTTACCAAAAAAATATTCATCCAGAAGTCAAAACATAAATAAAAGAAAAAAAAAAGATTGAGTATATTTTTTTTATTGCAAATTATTTTAGTGAATGAAAAATAACAGTTTTTAGTAATTATTTAGTTGACCATCAATTTTTTTATCTTAACCAAAGGTTGAAATGAAATGTGCTACAGGAGATTTGAACTCCTCTTTAATGCACAACTTTTGTTTCTTTCCATTTTTTGTGGAGGGATTAAGTCCAAATACAATTTTTTTTAGGGTTTTTTCTCTTTATATTTTAATAATTAATCTAAGAACCTCGTCATTAATATTTTTCCCATATTTGGAGGATATGTACTAATTGGTCTCATACTCCAATGTAGTACGGGGACAACCATTCCAGACCAAAACAAGGTGATTTTCCTTTCAAATTTATCGAAAAGAATTGGTCAAAAATCCAAATTTTTACAACAAAATTACTTGTAGAAAAGTTTATTTGAACATGTTTGTCACAAAAAGGAATTATTTAGTTAGTTGAGTGAACAACCATTAATTGATCTTAACTTACAATTATGCTATGTTAGGGCATCTTCAATGGTTAAACTATTTTTCTATTTGTTACATCACAAAAGTTACAAACACGTCCCTTTACAAAATCTCTTCTACGACAAAAACTTGTGTAAGACGGTATCACAGATATATTTTTTTTTAAACGGATCTTCTTTACCCGACCTACTGTGTAATAATGGATTGAACTATGAGAGAATGGAGCTTCATCTTACGAATTAAGATTCATAAGACGGGTTTTACACGAGACCTTCTCTTTTTCAACAATGGTTAAACCTATGAATCACTCATTTACAAAGATATTTAATGTTGGCCCTTTTCAATATTATTTTTTATCTGTTTTTTTTTTCTTCATAAACTACTAATTCTCTATGAACCTTTAATAATGGTAAATTTTTTAATGAACCGGATCTTCTCCTAAAAAATCGTGATAAAGATTACTATCGGAGATGCTCTTATCTTAATCATTCCAACTTTTTTTTTCAGGTGGGAGAGTGGACCGTCAAAATTCCGTAAAAAACACTTTCCCATACCTTTTGTTTTTTAAACTTTGATTTTGGGGAAAAACAATTTCGGATAAAAGAAATATTATATGGAGTTTTGGATAGGAAAGTTTTTACGAGGGAGTTTCTAGTTTTTTTTTTTTTTTTTACTTTGACCCTAAGTGAGAATGCTTTAATTTTTAAATTAATTCTTAATATTTACATATTCAGTATACACTAAAATATAAAATATGACTTTAATTATTATTTTTGTATAATGGGTATTTTCTCGTATTTTCTATTGTACAAATTGATGCAATAGATAATTATATAATTTGTATAGTGTACTGTGTGTAGATAGAAGATTACAAGGGAATTACTGTATAATGAAAATGTTAGTTAGTACTTTATTTATTCAAAAAAATAGTCTCATTTTCATAATTGATTTAAAATAGTATAGTGAATTATTTGTCTAAAATAAGAAAATAAAATTTAATTAAGTTTTTTTTTCTTTTTTTTTTTAATTAAGTTGACAAATAAATAAATAAAGTAAGACTAGGCGTAATAGGCGAAACTTCTAATCGAAGGCAACTTTATATCTTCCATAATAATGAGAGAGAGGGGGTGACGATTGACGAAGAGTGATGGATAGAGAGGACATTAATTCATAGCTCATAAAATCATGGTGATCTAAGAGAGTAAGGACATAAATTCACAGCTCACAAAATTATGCTATGGTGGTTTATGAGAAAACAAAGAACGAAGGGGAAAGACCGCAAACTAAAATTACGAACCACAAAATCAAGTGTTCAGAAACACGACCTTAGTGTTTTCGGCACTTTTAAAACACTACTTATATAAACATTTCGCATAATGAAGAATGAAGATAAGGTCCCTAAGGGGGTGACTCAGTGGTAGAGATGAGATTGTGAAGTCTCAGGTTCGATCCTTTCCCACGCCCCTCTTATGAGAAAAAAAAAATGAAGATAAACACCGACCGTGGTAAGGTTGAATTTGAAATACTTTAACAAAATGATGTGAGGTATCACAACCTTAAATTTTCTCCCCAACTTTAAAAATATTTATATATAGATTTGACATAAATGGACTTTATTTGATCTGTCACATAAAGTCGACAATATATTACCTTATTCGTTCCGTGCAAAGTTTTCATGTTTGAAAATCAAACTTTTTTAAAAAAAATTAATGACACTTTTATTAGTCCATTAGTAATAAAATATTATTTTTATGCCTTCATTTTTAAAAGTGGACTCTTGAAATGTCAAAAAAATCAAATAGTGGACTCTTTCCACTAAACGGAAGGATTATATATTATCAAATACAATTCACATATATGTGTTTGATTAAATTAGGATGACAAATGATGAAATTCTTGAAGGGGGCTATTTATTTGTATAAGAAGTCTCAACTCTTTTAATTTCATTAATATCCAATTTTCTTAATCTTCCTAATATGACACGCCTACAGTTCTCATATTAACAAATTACTTTCTTGTTAATATCTTATCTTTTTTGAGTCTCCTAATCTTCTTCCTGTTACTTGAAATGATTCTTTCTTAACAAGAGAAAAAGAAATGGATTTAAAGATAATTTTCATAGCAACTCAATGCAAAAAATAAGATGTAAAAAGTAAACTTTGGGATGTGGATAACCTCACCCTTAATTAAAACGACTATTTCTTAACAAGAGAAAAAGAAATGGATTTAAAGATGATGTATCCGAAAAGTGATACACCGGGTTATTGGGCTTTTAGAATTATAGAATATATGGGCTTTATATTATTCAAATTTCAAACCAGTCAAAACAATCCGAAAGTTTATGGATCAAGGTAGGGGCTTTCCCTATAAATACACTCAGGTATGAAAATTAGTAAAACACACACGTGAGAAGAGAATTTAACAGAGTTTAGTATAGGTTGAATAGAATGTACCTTTCCCCAACTTGGAAAAGGGGTTTATATAGCCCCCGGCCTCAACTGCCTAGTAAATAACATAACTGCCCGAGCATAGATCGTTGGCATTAACTAGGCCACGTTTGAAACGTGGGGGCGGCTTTTATGGCAACAACTCCCCACGTTCAGATGGTCATTACGAGTATTGCCGAGCAGGTTCAAAGAGCTCTCTACGGGAAAACCTCCTATTCACTACGTACTTGGCCCCAAATAAATAATAGAGTAGTTGCTTGCTGGTGCTTGCATAGATTGCGAGCGCATATCTTTGCCCACTACATCGTGTGGTCATTCATCATTCAAGTCGGGCATGTGCTACGCTCGTGGCGGTTAAGGTCATGCTCGCGATACGTGATCGTTATTTGGGTCGTTTGGGCATGGCAGCTCAAATATTTAAGTGGAGAAGATTGTAATATCTTCATCTCACATCGGGATGATGTGACACTTGAATGACCTTAGGGTATATATGTTCGGTCTTTACGAGGATGTTAAAGATTTAAGTGGAAGAAATTGTAATATCTCTATCCATCATGATGATGTGAAACTTGAATGATCTTTATAACATGGCCGTGCACTATCACTAAGTCTCAACATCATCCATAAACTTTGGGTCAACTTGAGGTAGGCTTGGTCCGTTTGGATGACCCATGGTACTACCCACTTAGTGGGTGGGCTATACGTAACGGTCTGTGCTTTTGGGCTCGGAGCGTTAGTTTTATTGTATTGCGAAAATATCAATCTTTCTATTTCCATATGCACGCGTCGTATCTCTTCCTTCTGGTGAGTTCTTATTCACTCTTCTACAGTTGTTTCTTATTTCAATCGGTGATTTATTGTATCGTTCGTATTTTTTTTTCTTATAATGGAAAAATCAAATCATGAACCACAAAAAAGTACGATGAATGGAAATTGGAAACGGAGGCCTAAAAATACTGTTTTCAGTAATTATTTCCTCTCCCAGACTCCCACGATCTCGGAGTCCCAAAACAGAATTTTTGAATGGTAATCAACAAATGTTCTAGATTGCTTGTTTTTAGTGACAAAGATCAACTCAAGCATGCTTTGTTTTTGTTTTTTTTTTTGTTTTTTGTAACCAGGTTTAATTCTGGGGTAGTAGTTCCGGTTCCTTATTGAGAACATGTAAACTAATAACACATACAAGGTCTAACCTCAGAAGAAAGCAAATTGCTTCCACCAAGTATCGAACTCACGATGCATGCCTCCAGAATCTTATGTTCCCCTCCTTTTACCACTCGGCTATGCCCTGGGGGACATGCTTTGTTTTTTTATATTCAGCGACTTGGGTTTGATAATTTTAATTAAAATAAAAATAGATATATTTATTAAACTAAACTAAAATAAATTTTAATTAGAATGGCTAAACTTTGAATATTCTTTAACTAGATTAGTGCAGACATTTTAAGTTAGGTTAGGGTAAACAACTCTTTTTATAATGAATATTCTTCATTTTTAACTAAACTAGCATTACATTTTGAATTGTTTTTAATTAAATTAATACGATAAAAAAATCTATATATTTATAAAAGGAGATGAGCAAGTTTTGGAAAGTTTCCGTCAAAAGTGACTTTCCAAATTTAGAAACACTTTTAATTTGTATATAATTTGCATTGGAAATTGAAAATAGAAAATGTCATTATTATGGTTGATTGGCCGGATAAATGATTCCAAAATCTTGAAAGAACGTGATAGCACAGATTCTCAATAGATGTCAATGTGAATACCAATGTTGTTGTGATTGTTGCAACAATGGCAGACACAATGAAAACAGTAAATATCAAAAACAGTAGCAGCGGAAGATTGTGTAAAACACAGCTTTCAAACACAGATTTGTAAACAAGTTTTAACCAAAAACAATCTACAAGTTTAGTACTTGTAGACCAAGCCTCAAGGCCACACAAATTTTACTAAAACCAATAATGTTTTATAATGAATAACTAGCAAAAATTCTCACAAGATAAAGTATCTTGGAGAACCAAAAAATCCCACATAAACAACTAAACCAAACGTGGGAAGAAAGAACTTCAGCCTCCTTAAACAAGATCAGGAAGAACCAAAACAAAAACAGCCTTTTAGAACTCAATGTAGCTGCTGATGTTGTAACATCAGTTGCTTCAATCGATCGCTTCTAAAAACTAGACGCCTCGAACTTCGTGATATAGCTTATGTCTTAGTTCTTCTCTCTCCCGTTCTCCTTTCGCTCGAAATCCAGCCTTCAATATATATACACAAACCTACAAAACCACGGCAAGAGAGATACATTCCTTCTAGGAAAGAGATTAGCTATTAAACTGCAAGATTATCTTTCCTAACAAGAACATGATACTTGGAATAACTAAATTACTTGCCGAGATTTAGTTACCAAGAATGTATAGCAAAAATCTTTTGAAAGATTTTCCTACCAAAAACAAATTAATCTACCAAAAACAATCTAAACAAAATCTAACACAAAATTCTATTTCCTAAATAAACATTGACTAATTTAAAATCCTTCTTTGACCAAGAAAGGTGAAAACAAGATAAAATAGGCTTTGCCTATTTTACCCTTACAATCACCCTCTTTGTTGAGCATTACTGGTCAAATCCTGAACAAGTGTTACAGAAACCAATATCCAAGGATGACCTGCAAAGAATTAGAAACGACAAACACCCCCTAAATATGATATCAGAATAAACCATAAGATGCATGTTTATAACTACTTATTACAAACCAATGATCAATCCAGAACTACCAACATCATAAGTCTTTTAAGACATACGATGACAGTCATGAAACAGATGTTTAGAAGATCGCCTTAGCCTACAAAGATCATGACCACTTGCATCGCAAGAGGAACAACTCGTGAGTAGATTCAGGAACACTTGTAGTGGCAGCTGCAGCTTCTTCACCCCCTATTTGACCAGAATGAATATCTAGCCAAGTTGTGTACTGGGCAGCCAAAGAGGAGAGTAGAGTAGACTGGGCAGTGAGAATGGCTAACTGAGACTTAACCATTTGCAGCTGTTCTTTGACAAAAGCAACAGAGATTGGAGCTGTTGGAAGTGCAAACAGGTTAGATGTTCCAACAGTTGATGAACCAATGGGGGGAACCTGAACTGAGGGTGAGGCTGTTGGGTGTGAGGTGCTAGGTCCAGAAGATGCAGGAGCATATGAAGACAGAAGGGGCAAATTAACAACTCTATCACCCCTTAATAATTTGGCAGAAAAAGGAAGGGGTTCAAGAAGAGGTGACAATCGTGTGGAAGGGAGAGGTTTGTAGCCCTAAGACACAAGAATCTTATAAATCAGTGAGGGAAAAATCAAAGATCTTTTTTTTCCCTCCAGTTTCAGCCATGGAAGAAATTTTTCGAAAAACATAACAGCCAAAGTCAAATGGGGCCTTAGCTCCAATGAGATAAAGGACCTTAGCATGTTCTTCTGTGAGAACATTGGAATTTGTTGAGGGGGACCAATTTGCACAACAAACTTTATGGAGAAAGGCATAGAGGGAGGAAAGTTGAGAGGTACCAAGAGAATTTCCCTTACTAGGCCACTTAGATAATTTTCCACTAGTCATTTCAATTACGCAAGTGTCCAAGTCAAGGTTAAAATCAAACGGGCCAGAAGCTGGTGTGTGAAGGATAGTGTTGATGATCGAGGGAGAAAATTTATACCACTTCCCTCTCACAAATACTTTCTCAAAACTAGCATCAGAGGGATCACAGATTCTTTTCTCAATGTTAGCATAAAATTCATGGATCAATTCCCTAAAATATGGTGTGGCTAATGAAATAGTGTCCAGGAGGCCTCTATCAGTAAAAAAATATGTGAGAGATTATATGTTTGCAAAACAGAGGACACAACATTTCTTTCATCTATAATATTCTTAGAAATATTATATCTAGCAGAAGCAGGTTTGGAGATAAACTTTGTAGAGAAAGGGGTACCCAAAGATTTTGATCATTTGAATGTTGCAGCATTGGGTGCAACATTGGAGCTGGCAAGTCTGCTTCTTGTAAAACGCACAGGGATTTCTTCTGAGTCTTCGCTGTCTGCAGGAGATCCCTCTTTGCCCTCGAAGTCCTTGTCAGAACTGTCATCAAATTCTGACGAACTGGGCTGGCTGGGCAAAACTTCTGGCTGAGGCTTTTTAGATTGACCAGATGGTGAAGAGGACATCTTCTTCAGCTTGACAAGATTCTCAGCCATTGCATTATCTTCATCCGAAACAGTAATTCCATCGCTAGAGGGAGAACGTACTCCAACAGCCGGTGTTTTTCTCGGTTGAGGAGATGATTCTGCCGGGAACACAATGTGAGCTGAGGGAATTGGATAGTCATCATCCTGAATGTCAGCCTGGACTGGAGTTGTTTTAGGAGATGCCGGGGGAGATGATGGCTCTTGTACAGGAGGAATTGAGCCGACTGGAGGAATGAAATCTACATCGTCTGGATCACTTTCAATTTCCACAGATTCCTTAAAAATTCCTTTCTCAACTTTGTTTTTCTTGGCCGCATGAACATCCGAAACAGTTGGATTCTCATAATTTGCCGGAATTCCTCGTTGCCTTTTTGATCGACGTGTGCTAGGGTTACCAATTTTAGGTAATCCAGATAAATCTCTTGGATTATCTACATCAATTGCATTCCCTTTTTCTCCTGGGAGAATCATTGTCAAAGGTTCGGGAAAGGATTGAAAAACTACCATAGCTGATGTTGGATTTTCCGGTGACGAAAGAGGGCTGATTGTAGCTTCATTTGTTGCTACATCAGCTGGTGAATCAGGTCTTGGGGATTTAGGGTTCGACGAAGAGGAGGCCATTTGAAGATGTTAGATGGAGTATGGATGAACGGAAGAAAAGAGAGACTGGATTTAGGATGATGAGAGAAGACTGAGTTGATCGCCGGAGTATGGGAGAGATTTCCTTTGAGCTGAGACCTGTTTTTCTGCAAAATAACACTAATCCTTCCACTAATCCGAAATTAGCCGTTAAGTCATTAATGTGAGAAGGTGAGGAGACCCAAAACCAGAAAATCAAATTTCAAAAATATGGATAAAAAATCAAATGCTAACTGCCTAATAGAAATAAGATAAAAAATCTGCTGTTATGAACATGAGAGATATGTGGAGAATAAATTTTACAATCAAAATCTGATTTCAAATTTTTTTTGAATATATCAAGTATTTTAGGAATACACAAATCATACTTAACCAAGATTGAAACCACACAAGTTTGCCAAACACAGACAATCAAACCGCCGATTCTCATGAAGAACAACGCAAGCTTTAGACCACATAAAATATTGACTTTGTGAACTAGAAGCAAAAACATGCACCAATTGGAAGGACAGAAACTTAGGAGGCTGATATTCAATACCTATATGACCCAGAAAACATGCCTAAAGTATGCAGAAAAAATAACCAAAGGAAAGAATGCAAACACACACATGTGATATGTCTAGATCATCTGAATTCAGTTCCCAATGTTGCTGCAATGGAAAACACATTCGCCAAAAATTGTGATTTTATGTCCAAATTCTCAGTTTTCTTTCACCAAACTAACACAACTACTCCCATAAACACCATAGGTACTTTATTTCCCTATGAGAATAGCTTTACTTTATTCCAAGCTAATTTGATAGACACCACTAGGAACCTTTCACACTATTTACCAAGGGTAGCAACTTTACTTATTGATCAACCCATGAAATTCGAGAATTCATAGTCCCAAAAGAAGGATGCCACAACCTTGTTCATAGGTAGCTCTTTTCCGTTAGGTAGCTTTCACACTTTGTCAATTAAAAGGAGTCAATTTAGTCAAGATCAACCCATGCAAGTCTAAACTTCATAGTACATTGACAAACAAAGATCCTAAAAAATTTCAAAAGGTAGCACTTTCCTTTTGGGTTTAAAAGAAAATTTTCAATTATAGTTCAACTTCATTTGGAGATGGTGAGAAGAATTTGAGCAATAAGATCACAATACATTTTGAACGTATCACAAAGACAAACAAACAAGGTACTAAAAACATACAGAATGAAACTAGTGTGCCCCCCTAAACAACAATGCAATATGCCTAAATTTTTTTTTTAATTTTTTAATATACAAGTGAGGGATTACATGGCACACATACCGAGAGATTTCCTAAGATTTATGAATCTCTCAAAATCTAGACTCTTAGTAAAAAATATCACCCAATTGGTTTTTCTGCTCCCACATGTTCAATGCAAACAATGCCTTGTTCAACTAAGTCTCTAATGAAATGGTGTCTTATATCTGTTTTGTTCTCGAAGGTGTTGAACAGATTTTTAGCTATGCTTATCGCACTTGTGTTGTCACAATACATGGTTAAAATATTACCGTGAAAACCATAATCTTGATCATTCATCCACAAAAGTTGTGTACATCCACCACCACTATATACTCGTATTCGCCTATTGATAGGGCTACACAATTTTGTTTCTTGCTAAACCATGAAATCAGATTATTTCCTAGATAAAAAACATCCACCGATGTACTTCATATCATCAACACTGCCACCCAGCCAAGATCACTAAATCCAACAAGATTGGTGTTCGTGGTGTTTAGTATACCACAAACTCATGCCAAAGGTCTCACCAACATATCGAATTATTCTTTTTATCGCTTTCAAGTGAGAAACTTTGGGATTTGCTTGATACCTAGCACACAAACACACACCGACATGATATCCCGGTCGGCGCTTAAATACGCCAGAATCATACTTCTATATAAGGTAGGGTCAACACTTCTTCGATTTTTCATCTCTATTAAGTTTATTGATGTACCCATGGGTTTTTATGTTTTCGATTCTCAAGATCGTGATTGTTATACTTTTGAGATATGAACATCCTTCATGTGAAAAATAAAAATAGGTCAACTCCCCTACCATGCTCATTTCAAATGTGGAAGTCATGCAATTAACAAACTCTTTTTCCATGATTTGAGGTGGATCCAAACACAATATCATCAACATAGATTTGAGCAATCAAAATATGTTTATCTTGGTTTTGAATAAACGTTGTTTTATCCACCTCTCCCCTTTCTAAACCCACTTTGTGCCTACCATACCAAGCTTCCTTAGGAGCTTGCTTTGAGGCCATACAAAGCCTTTTTTCAATTTAAACACATGATTGGGTTTATGGGGGTCTTTAAACCCTTTTGTTGTTCAATCCAAACTTCTTCATCAAGAATTCCATTTAAGAATGCACTCTTCACATCCATTTGTTGAAGAGTTATGTCAAGAAAACATGCAATCGCAAGAAGCGCATTTAATAGACTCAACGCGGCTACAAGCCAAAGGTTTCATCAAAGTCCACCCTCAACCTGTATACCCTCGAGCCACAAGTCTAGTTTTATTATTTCTCCCACTTCATTTGTTTTGTTTTTGAAAATCTATTTTGTTCCAATAACATTTATTGAAGTGGGTCCGGGAACTAGATACCAAACATCATTTTTTGTGAATTGATCTAGTTCCTCCCGCATGGCATTTATCCAGCCTTTCATCCTCGAGCCTCTTACATTTTAGTTCAATAGTGGAAACAAAACATGAAGCATGTATTTCATCAAATTCAAGTGTGGACATGCATGCAAGCTGTAATCCACTTTACCTTTCTTTCTTGTTGACACACCATCCTCGCATATTACCTATAATTTGAAAGCGAGAGGATGGTTCTTTCTCCGATCTTGCTTGAATGTCAATTTTCGTTCACTACCTGACCGACGATCAAGCTTTTCCTCGATTTGAATTGCTCAAAGAACTTCATCTTCTCGCCATCTCTGTTCAATGTCTTCCGATGTTGTCGCATTCTAAGCATTGGGTGACACATCCTCGATTTTTCACCGAACAACCGCATCGCTAAATTGCTCGATCGCTGGTCGGATTGCCGATTCGCCTTCGCTTCAAAATTTCCAAAATCTAAGATCCTCAATCATCTTCTTCTCAAGTTTGCGGACCAAGATCGGCTAGATCATCAACACAATGTTCATGGATTCCATAATAGTCTTAGTTAGTAGATTAAAAACTCTATAAGCACGACTATTTGTGGAATATCCCATGAAAACACACTTATCACTCTTAGAGTCAAATTGGAAAGTTGGTCCCTATCATTGAGGAGGTAAATATGCAACCAAACACATGAAAGTACTTCAAGGTTGGTTTCTTACCAAGAAAAATTTTCAGAAGGAGTTATTGTGCTACCCGTCTTAAGAAGACTCTATTTCCAA
>JABEVN020003934.1:0-16365 GCA_013146195.2 Codonopsis lanceolata | reverse complement strand
AAGTACGAGGTGTGAGATAGGTGAGTGGAACCCCTAAAGTCTCCAAACCCCGTCCAAACTCCGCCAAAATAAATATCCATAGGTTATAATCCCTAGCCTAGTTGTTAGGTATCCACCTCACTTCCCCACCAAAAATCCCAAAGTAAGCCGTTACTCGCTCGAGTAACGAGCTGAAAACACCATAAGCCGTTATTCCGCCCAACCAAAAAGGCCAAAACCACAAAACTAAGCCGCATTCCGCCCGACCAAATAAGCCAAAACTACCACATATAAGTCATCGCCCAAATCAAAACAACAACCACACAACAAACAACAAAAAGACTCCTCTCCCGAAGGCGATGCAGAGACAGCACACCGCTTAAAAGGTAAAACCTTTAAGGCATTTTATTTATTTATTTACTTTATTGTCTATTTATTATTTTTAAAGTTGTTATTTAAATCCGCACAATGTAGCCAATATAAGTCTGTTGCCGCCTGGATTAGAATAGGAAATATTATGTAAAAGAGCCGTTATAATGGCCAAATATTCTTAAATATGTTTGTAATTATTGTAAGGAAATGGTCGCAAGTCCAGAATAATGTAGCCACGAATGTATTTGTTTAAATTTCCTGTTTTTTAATACCTTATTTATTTGCGAGATAAATATGACAATAAGCATACTTTAAAAACCATTTTTGAGACAGGAAGGGCTGGGTGCCTAGCACCTTCCCAACTCGTAACTTAGCCTCCGAACCCTTTTTTCTCCGTTTATTTTTCTTTTTCTTTGGTTTTGCTTTATTTGCCTTAAAATAAAGATGGCGACTCTAAAACTTTCGATTCATGGCCTCGCAACATTCCCTCTTTGCACTTTCCCGTTCTCCCTAAAAAGGGAGATATGGGAATGGAGGGGTGATGTATTCCCATATCCCGGTATCCCTAAACAAGGGATAACTTGATGCGGGAAACCCAAAGCTCCCATAGTAATCAATGGGCCATAAGGCTATTTTTTAATAAAATCCATAGTGGGCGTCACAATATCCTTTTGCACTTTCCGTTTTCCCTAAAAGGGAAAATGGAATGAAAAGGTAATTCATTCCATATCCCGTATCCCCAAAAATGGATAACTTGATGCGGAAACCATAAGTTCCCATATTGGATACAAAATCCACTCAAGGCAATCGAGGCACATTCCAACGTGCTAACATAGACAAAGACTCCTCTCGCGACTTTTGATTTCGTCTTTCCCTAAACAAGGGAGGGTGGAACGAGAGTAGTGGTGTCCCGCATCCGACGCAGCGCACCTATCCAAGGGCGCGGCGCTGAGCACATCCCGGGAACCTCACAGTGGCGACTTCTTGGCGGGGAGTTGTTTTATTTTAAATAAAATGGAGGCTAGACTCAGTAAAATAAAACTTTTTGTTTTATTTGTTTCTGGCTGCAGTATGCTTGTTATATTAATTTACGCATTTGAATAAAGTGTTCCTATACGGTCGTGGCTATATTTGTGGATATGATCCTCCATCTTACAGCAGTTTCGTTCCGATAACTGTTACAGGCATGTTTAAGAATATAAAAAATTCAAAAAAATTATATATAAAAAAAAAAATTCGAAAATTCAAAAAATATATATATTATATATGTCACAATAAATTCCGGCAAGACCACAAAAACAAAAGAGCGGGGCTTTACTTCCAGCTCTATATTATTATTTATTTCAGTTCATTTTCTTTTTCACTTTATTATGTACATTTATACATATCTGCATTCATTCTGTCATTTTATTTTGGGGACATAAGACCAAAATTTGTAATTAATAGGGATAGATAGTTTCCCCACTTTTCTTTCTATTTCTTAATGTGGTGTGCTTGCTTGCTTGCGTTCAAACTAAAAAAGCCGAGAAAATCCACACAAGCGACAGAAGCAGGCCATATATGTTTATTTTTCGTTTATATATCGTATCGCAATAAATAAAGATTTTACTGCTTTCTAGATACCACATACGCACATGCATATATATTCTGAACTGTTACCCTACACCATGGCGGCCTACCCCTGCATGAGCCAACGTTAGAATGCATATAGATTCTCAGGACACTTCATTGACCGACCGGTTTTGCATCTCCGACTGTGAGTCACTTTAAAAAAGATATATAAAAAAAAGAAAAGCAAAAAAAAAAAAAAAAAAAAAAAAATATATATATATATATATATATATATATATATATATATATATATATATATCTAAAAAATGCGCAAGTTTAAAAAAAAATGAATTATAAAATAATGCGCCCAAGAACAAAAAAAAATGATAAAAAGTTGCGGTCGATTTATTATTCTCGATGCTCGACCTAGACCATTTCGAATGGTGGATCCTGGAAAGAGTATAGACCCTTCGCCTGACCGATCCGATCCTAGGGAGCTTAAAGGCGAGGTGTGAATACGTTGGTCCTATATTTGGATTTGAAAGAATCCAGCAGCCTGTCGGGGAAAAGTCCCGAGACCGTCAAAATAAAGGTGTGCTTATCCGGTCAATTGTAGGGAACAAAAATAAATAATAATAAAATACACTAATAAAGGCACGGCTGTACTCCAAACCGAGAAAGCCTCTAGCTACAAGAACCTCCCGATACCTCCATAACCCATTTTCCTCAAACCTGGTCCAAATTTGGAAAGGCGCAGATAGTCATCTTGGGGCCGTTGATACATGAAATAAGCTAAACCGAGTCGGAAGTAAGGTATATCAATATCGATCACAATAAGTAATCAGTATCGATGCTGTAAAATACAGATCCAAGCAAGCGGATGGCAAGCAGAAATGAACAGCCCCTACAATCCCCTCAAGAAGCATCCACATCTCATGTGCCTCCAAACCCAACTACTCAACCAAACACTAACCCACAAATATGACCACTACCTAAATCCCAATCCTCCACCAAGTCCTTACCCAAACATCGCCCCACGTCACTATACCCTATATCCATCCCCAAGCACCAAAGTTCCCCAAAGCCTAAATGACCTCCCTGTTCCCATAACCAACCCACCAAATACCTATTATTACCAAAATCTTAACCCCTTTTTCATCATACCCTCCTTATCCTACCCAAAGTCCTTACCCAACTGATATCCCGATCCAACCCAATATCCCTATTGGCCCATAATCCATATTCCGCCTAATATCCATATCCGCACCCAAAACCCTTACCGACACCACGGCCGAATTAACCCAACCTTTCCTAATCCTCGCCAAAGATCTACCAAACCCAACTCCCCCGCTCACCAAAATGGAGGCTGACTTCGAAAATTTGAAAGCCATGGTGCTCAAAATTATAAACCAAGAAGTTTCTAATGAAAATTTGAGGGACAGCTTCCTGGGTATGATTGATGAAGACACTTATTATAAAAGAGCTCCCTGCTGAGTTTGGGTCTACTTCTAATAAACTTTTGCAGAACTAGTATACTACGACCGGCCCACTTTTGACGCCCAGGACATCGGTGGACTACTGGATATATTACCCCTATTCCTTTCCCTAGCCTTACGGATTTGGTCATCTACCAATCCGCTCCCTAAAATTGAGGATCTCAAACCCTGTGTCCTCAATAATGTAATTAACCCAGACGGTGTGCTTTTAATAATAATCTAAACGTCTTTACTTATTTCTTAGTTGCACTTACATTAAAAGACACATTAAAAAAATTATAATAATGAGTCATTTAATAGGACCCAAAAGATAAAAAAATTATTTGCTTGAGCTTGTAAAGTCAGTAGAGCACCAGGGACATCATTCATCAACAACAACTAAAGACTGACCCACTATCAATCTGGGGCTGGGCAAGGAAATCAAAAGAAGTCAGAATCGACAACTACATGCAAGGCTCCAAAAGAACACCACCCATGGATCCCTTCAAAAAGTTCGTGGACATGTTTACCTGGTCCTATGAAGATGTGTCGGGGGTAGACCCAACCATAGCCAAACACCAGACCCTCATATGTCCGGATGCTCAGCCAATCAGACAAAAGCTTCACCGCATCAAGCCAGAATGGTCACTACAAGTTGAAAAAAAAAAAAGCATGAAACAACAGACGTCAACGCATTCGTAAAAAAAAAGGAAAAAAAATACAAGAAAAAAAAGAAGAAGATAAGAAGTAGTAAAAAAACACAAAAACAAAAAAAAACAAAAAAAAGAGTAAAAAAAAAAGAAAAAATACCCGATCATTCAATATAGTGATCATTCAAGCCCAAGTTTTTTTTCATCAACGGCATGTCGGGTTATAGTCAAATCAAAGGGCAGAGACCAAGAAAAGACCCCATTCACCACCCCTTGGGGACCCATGCTATCATGTCATGCCGTGGGCTAAAAATAAATGCCGGGGCTACTTATCAAAGGTCGCTACTCTCTTCCACGATGTGCCGTAATTGTCAAAGAGATCCGGTCAGGAGATGCCGTACTCCTCACAAGCCAGGAAAGAAAAGACCTTGTCTAGCTCTCCAATCTTAACGAGCTTAAAAGGTATTATGCTTGAGACACCTATCCTAAGAATGCTTCCCTTCCATTCGCTAGGTGAAAACCGAAGGCGGCCTAAGCAAAAGTTAGGGCATAAAAAAATTAATTAAAAAAAACAAAAAAAATAAAAGGGAGAAATAAGGGCTCGCTAGGCTGAAAACCCGAAAGGGCGGCCTAGGCAAAAATTAGAGCAAAATAAAAAAAAAAAAAAAAAAAAATAAGGGCTCGCTAGGTTGAAAACCCGAAAGGACGGCCTAGGCAAAAGTTAGAGCCAAATAAAAATATATATCAGGAGAATAAGGAGAGGAATGCACTTTTGAAACCTCGACATCTTACCTCCACATCTTACCTCCGACCCGGCAAAGATGCAAAGGGGCTCAACCGACAAAAGAAAACCACGGGGAAAAAGCTCACAATAAAACACTAAAATAAAATATAAATTTTCATTTTCGGTCCTAAGGTGCAACTTAGGAATAATTGCTAAAGAAATTTAGGTTATACATTAATTGCATGTACATATCTATTATTGCCTATCCCCCTTTGTTTCCCCAAAATTATCCTTCATTTCCCCTTAAGCCGGAGATCCATCGGTGCTTGCTGCGGCGTCGCTGGCCGGTCCCATGTACTTCTTTTGCAAGGCACATAAAAAAACTCAGTCTCATCAAAATGAGAAGCACCAGAAGTATCCTCGCCCTATTCATCATCTGCATTGCCATTGTCCTGAAACAACCAAACAACTTGGATCCCATTCATTGCACCGATTATGCCAAGAAATGCAGAATTAAGAAAATAGCCATATGTCAAGTATAGCCCTGCAACAATTATATGGCCAAGGAGGTATCTGCCTTTTCCTTTTCCCGCATATCACAAAAAAAAAAAAAAAAAAAAAGAAAGAAAGGAAAAGCATGCTCGAGCCCGAAGGTATATTCCTTTAAAATCCATTTTGGGGATACAGCGTGCCATTACCCGTTAGGTCGGTATAGCTTTGCTTTGTGCGTGCGTCTCGAGTCTGCATGTGTTTATTTATTTTGCATCATATAAATTATATTGCATTGAAAATATTTGTACATGTTTTCAAAAAAAAACAAAAAACAAAAAAAACAAAAAACAAAAAAAACAAAAACAAAACAAAAACAAAAACAAAACAAAAAACAAAACAAAACAAAACAAAAAAACAAAAAAAATTATGTATTATTTTGCATATAAATAAACGTTTTTGCAATTTAAGCATTATAAATGCATTTTGCATTACTGCATGCATAATAGAATAGGAAAATACCCATGCATCATGTTAATAAGCATCTTATAATTTTTAGGCATCACATTTGTATTAAATAAAGTAGTACATGCATCCAATATTTGCATTTATGATCCAATAAGCTGCATTAGGGATGCGCTAAAAAAAAAAGAAAATAAAATGCCACCAATCAGAAAAATAAATATGCTTATGGCATTTACTATGTCCCTGCAGCATAAACATGCATCATATAGCATCATTTGCATTTATAGTATAAATCATGCATGGTAGGGTCAAATAGTGACCACTAGTTTAATCATGCATCGTAAAAACAAATTACATGCATCATTACTTAATTGCATCATTTAGGCATAAATAAGACATGCATAAGCATCATTAATAAAGCCAGGAAAGCTTCAAAAGTGCCAAACAGTGCCAAAATCTGACAGATCAGAAGTATTTCCAGGCAGAAAAAAAAAACAAACAAAAGAGAAAAAAAGAGGTAATAAGCATGCAAATAAAAAAAAAAGTGGCAGGCATGCAGAATAAAAAAAAACAACAAAAACAACAAAAACAAAAACAAAAAAAATTGGGAGAGGGGGAAATGCATGTACAAAAAAGGAAAAATTTTCAGGTACATGCAACAAGAACAAATGCGGCGGCAGAAGAAGAAATTTTTGGCTGAAGCTGGAAAATGGAGCGAAAAGAAAACAGCAGCAAAGAAAAGATGATATCAGCTGATACCAAAAGATGCTACAACAAGAAAAAAAGGGGCTTCTGACCAAGTTTAGAAGGAGCAGTAAAGAAAATGCAGCAGCATCAAGAAAGATTTTCCAGCTAAAGCCGAAAACAAAGCGGGACAGGGGAAAAGATTTTCCAGCGAAGGCCAGAATTGTGACAAAAGAAAAATCCCCAGCAAAGTGCAACAAAGGACACAGAAAAGCGCCAGCGGCAACAAAAGCAACATCGAAGCAATTTCGCATGGACACGACAACAAAGGAAAGGTATTTTCCTTTTAACAAGGCATTTGTATGATGTTTGGAAACTTTCCTTTAAGGGGTACATAGCCTGATTGATAGGGAAAGGTTTTGTTCTCCGTTGAAGGTCGAAGTTCTGAGGAGGCAACATTCCATACATTTTGGCTATGGGAAACTTTCCTTTAAGGGGATTTATAGGGAAAAGTCTTGTTCTCCAGTAGAGGCTAAGTTCCTAGGAAACAATTCACTCTGCATAGCCATAATACGAACTACGTTTGGTCTGATTTCTTGGTTAAGGATACGTAGGCAGTCTATCACGGTAGACGCGACCATCACAACACATATTTACCCTTGTCGTACTCATTTGATAAAGCTTTGCCACACTTGCTCATTTAGTATTGCCGCACTTGCACCACAACACTTACACCGCCACATTTAGTTCCGAGTGAACTACGCTTCGGTCGATTCCTTGTTTAAGGATTATAGGCGACCTATCACGTAGGGCACGACCGTTGTCACGAGTGATAGTTTAGGTTTTGGCCCGAACTACGCTTTTGGTCCGAGTTCCTTTATTAAGGGATACGAGGCGCCTACACTAGTAGGTCCGACCATCGAGCACATTAAATTCATATCTGCTTAAAACTGCGATAACTTTTTTATAACCGACTAAAAATGTCTAGGTTATGGAGTTTGGATAGCATGTTAACTATGCATTATAACTGCTACCAATTGCATTCTCCCGTTCTTAAATGAACGAAATTGGAGAGTCTATTGTTTATCAACGATGTTCGCCTACTCAAGAAGCCTTGGGTTACCCAGACTCCATCGCTGAGGGCTCAGACACCCCAATTTCGTACCCCTGATATGTGACATGGCATAAAATATCAAGAACTGTTGAAACATTAACAAATGTTAAGTTACAAGGTCGAAAATGCAAAAGGAAAAAGTAGGATGCATGAACAGTGAACTGTAGGGGGTGAAAGTGCAAAGAATGAAAGTGGGAAAGCTGGCATGGTGCCGCACCAAAGGCTCTTGGTGCCGCACCAAGGAGTCCCTTGGTGGCACTAAGACATTCACTGTTGCGTCTCTCAGTGGCCGAATTGTACAATCCTTGAAGCTCGCGGTACAACTGATCAATGCAGGGTGAACAAACTGAAGAATTCCCAGCGTGTCCCTCTCTCCCACTATAAATAAGAGGCCCCGACACCTCATTTCGCTCATTTTATCGCAACGGCCGAGAAATTCTCTGGCTCCTTTCGGCTTAATAGTTACGAGAGGTGTGAGATAGGTCAATGGAACCCCCTAAAGTCTCCAAACCACGTCCAAACTCTGCCAAAATAAATATCCACCGATTATAAGTAATCCCTAGCCTAGTTGTTAGGTATCCACCTCACTTCCCCGGCCCAAAAATCCCAAAGTAAGCCGTTACTCTGCCCGAGTAACGAGCTGAAAAACACCCTCTATAAGCCGTTATTCCGCCCAACCAAAAAGGCCAAAACCACAAAAATTAAGCCGTCATTCCGCCCGACCAAATAAGCCAAAAACCACTACATATAAGCCGTCACTCTACCAAATCAAAACAACAACCACACAACAAACAACAATAAAAGTCTTCCTCTCCCGAGAAGGACAGAGCGAGCACACTCCGCTCTAAAAGGTAATAGCCTTCAAGGGCATTTTATTTATTTATTTACTTTATTGTCTATTTATTATTTTGTAAAGTTGTTATTTAAATCCGGCATAATCTAGCCAATATAAGCCGTTGTGCTGCCCGGATTAGAATAGGAAATATTATGTAAAAGAGCCGTTATAATGACTAAATATTCTTAGATATGTCTGTAATTATTATAAGGAAATGGTCAGAATGCTGTCTAAATAATGTAGCCACGAATGTATTTGTTTAAATTTCCTGTCTTTTTAATACCTTATTTATTTGCGAGATAAATATGACAATAAGCATATTTCAGCCAAAAACCATTTTTGAGACCGAAAGGGCGAGTTGGGTGCCTAGCACCTTCCCAACTCGTAACTTAGCCTCTGAACCCGTTTTCTTTTTCTCTGGTTTATTTTTCTTTTTCTTTGGTTTTGCTTTATTTGCCTTAAAATAAAGATGGCGACTCTAAAACTTTCGGATTCAGTGGGGCCCCGCAACATTCCCTCTTTGCACTTTCCCGTTCTCCCCTAAAAAAGGGTGATATGAGAATGGAGGGGGTGATGCATTCCCATATCCTGGTATCCCCTAAACAAGGGATAACTTGATGTGGGAAACCCAAAGCTCCCATAGTAATCTGAATGGGCCATAAGGCTATTTTTAATAAAATCCATAGTGGGGGCATCGCAATATCCTTTTTTGCACTTTTCCGTTTTCCCCTATAAAAGGGAAAATGGGAATGAAAGGGTAATTCATTCCCATATCCTGGTATCCCCTAAAAAAGGGATAACTTGATGCGGGAAACCATAAGTTCCCATATTGGATACAAAATCCACTCAAGGCAACCGAGGCACATTCAAACGTGTTAACATAGACAACACTCCTCTCGCACTTTTGATTTCGTCTTCCCCTAAACAAGGGAGGGTGGAGCGAGCGGTGGTGTCCCGCATCCGCACGCACGCGCACCTATCCAAGGCGGGGCGGGGCGGAGCACATCAGGAACCTCACACAACCCGCTTGCAAACGCCCTTCTTAAGGCTAATCAATGCCTTGCTCAGAGACACCTTGGAAATCAACTCTTCCTTGAAGGAAGACGAACTGATAATGGTAGCCAAGGAGAAGCAGTTAACCGCTTCGTTCTTCAGCAAATACTCTGAGTATGAGAATAAGCGAAGGCTGCAAAAGGGTCTTCCGCCCGTCTCCAAAGACAAAGTGGCTAAGCCTGTACCTATCTTGGTAACTCGCTTCAACATGGAAGCCTCAAAAAGGCCACTGCGAAGTTTGATGAACAAGTGGCCACGTCCCTCCATCAAAAAGCCAAAGACTTGGCTGATGAGGCAGAGCAGCTGCTACGAGCCAGGCAGAAAGCCAAGGGCAAAAGGAAAACAAGGCCGGAAGATGTAACTCCAACTGAAGAGGAGCAGGCCAAATGGATTAGGAAAGAGATGAAGCAAAAGGACCAGCCTCCAGCAAGCCCAACTCCTTCACCTTCCCCAGCCCAAACTTCACAAGCCCAGCCATCCTCTCAAACTCAACAAACCTCTTCTTCCCAGCCATCTACCCAAACCAATCAACCACCCTCACCTTCTCCTGCACCTACCCTTAAACCAAAACGAAGGTGACTTCGTAAAACCTTTGAAAACCAGCCACTAGCAGACACTCCTACCACTACCGATAAAGCAACTGAGTCTCCTATTCAGCCGCTAAGGAAGAAAAGGAGATCTGCCGGTACCAAGCCCTCTACCGCCAGCCAACCAACTACCGACGCCCACCCTCTGACGAAACCCTCTTGCCGGACCCAACCAACAACCCATTCCTCACGAGTCATCTACTCGGGCAGATTCACCACCTCTGGAGGAGCCTATCCCTCAGGAGGAGCCTCAAAGACAGGAGGATCCAGCCAGAACCCCCACTCCTCCTCCTCCTTTGTAAGACCCCGAACCTTCGTGTATTTGACTTTCTCGTTTTGCTTGCATTAAGTTGGTTATGATCATAGTAGAGTGATTGTCTTCCATGCGTTACATGCTTTGTTGTTAATGCGTTGAGTGTTCGTCTTAGCATGTTAGCACTTAACTAGGTTTCATTGGAATCTTAGTACCTTGCATATGAGATTTATAATGTTCATCTTGATCATAGTATGCTTGGTTGAAAGTTTGGAAGCTTAGTTGCATCGTTTGAGTCTTAGGGTTTCTCGTATTTGCCTTCGTTGCTTGTATTGTTTGTGCTTTCAACTTGCGGGAAGTTGATTTAAGTTCTAGACCAAGTGTACTATTATTTCTCATGCTTGCACAATCAATGTTCATAGATTTGTTGCATTTGGAAATAAGATGACCAACATATTACTTCACAGATTCAGTCCAGTTTTTAGGCGAACTTCGGGAAAATTCTGGTACTAATCTACTGAAGATAATTTTCTAAATATTTATTATGCTTTACCTTCATATGTTAGGTTACTCCCTGTAAAATTTGGTAATTTTCCAAGGTGTCTAAGTCCCTCATTTAGGTCTTGACTTACGGCTGTGCCAGAATTCTATTTTCAGGAAATCAGCTTCTGTACTTGATTTTGTTGTAACTTTATTTTGATGAATATAAGTCCAAATTGAGTAATTTAAAATTCTAAAATATATTTTAATGCGTCTACTTTCAGAAAAATCAAAAATCACCTCATTTGGAGTTGTGAGATATTTATGGTCGATTTTACAAGATCGACTGTCCAGTAACAACAATCTGGAAATTGGGCAGTTTTCAGCCTTTGGTCATTTCTTGGGTGGTTTTGGCTATTGACCACCAAGCCCCTTGGCCCTTGGACGTCTTGTGGGTGTCAAGCCCCCTTTGTTGACTCTCCTACAACCCTTCTAAGCCCTTGGATCAACCCTTATTAAAGGATTACATTCCTTAGCCAATTAGAAGGCTTATAACCCCCTTCACTTGGATAGTGGCCTTCTTGGGAGGTATAAAACCATTTCTTCAGCCCTTTGCAGCCATTGGTGACCCTCCCAAGCTCCATTTTCAGAGAGTGACCACCATTTTCGTCCATGAAGAGAACCCCAACTTGAGGGACCATTTGCCGGAGTTCCGGTGGTCCGATCGGCGATCCGAGACCGCCAAATCGAAGGCCTTGCCCTCCTCTACAACAATCTTTGGTTTGATCTTCCTCCCTTACATTATTCATAGGCTTAAGGTGAGTTGAAAATTCCCTGAATTTTTTCATGTTAAATATATGACATGCTCCCTTCATTAATGTTGTTCTTATGATGCTTAGGAACACTTTTTGTGAAGTGGAATCCTCCAATTCAACCTATGAAATGTGTGTATGATTTTGAGATTTCTATATGAAGTTATGATTTTGACTTTGTGTAAAGCATGAATGTTGTTTAGTATGTGCCTAGGAACAACTCTTGTGAAAGATTATGTTTCAATTCAAGGTTTAACAAAATCTCCGATTCTAGGGTTTGAAACTCGGGATTGTGTTTAAGGCTTGTTTAAGATCATGAACGACCTAGTTATCGAGTTCTAAATGAAAGGAGAACTTAGGAAAGGGTAATGTGATGCATATAGTATCAATGCTCTATTTGGTTGAATTTTAGTAAAACTCACCGGAGTTGAGATTAGGGAGTTATTGAACAATACAGACTCCACATTCAATCCCTACGACGTTTGTAGTGCGTTAGACTAATATATTAGCTTACGTGACTTTGGGATGGATTTAAGGGCATGTTTGATATGAGTGATTATAAGACTCAATCGAGTTTTTATGTGGTTTATGTGATTGTGTGAAGCAAATGCACAATTGAGAGCATGTTGTAGAATGATGTATCTACTTGACAGGTTGAATTCGCTCTTGTCGAATTCCTACTTGATTCTTTAATGAGTAAAAACACCTACTTGTTGAATAATGAATTTGAGGACTATTCTATGAGAAGGTTTGGATTGGGGCTTTCTTAATACTCTATACATGGAGTCTACTTGTATAAGTCACTAGGATGACCATGTTGTTATCTAAGACTCACCGGTATGGTTGATCTTACGGGTTATTACCGCTCTAGTGTTGCTTAAGTCCTTGACTACTATCGACTTTTGCGTTATGAAATGAGTTACTACTCTAGGAAGAGTTTAGTAAATGGCTTCATGATCCTAGACTAACGGAGTAGTCTTGGATAGTGCATAATGGACTGATGGTTAAGTTGTGACTCAGCTGAATTTCATAAGTGAATATGGAATACTGTGTATATATGATATTATGACTAAATGCATGATTTCCTACCTTGTCAAGAATTGATTGTTCTATGTGTTTCTATGATATGACTTATGAGCATATTAAATGTATTTGCCTTCGTATCTGATCTGTTCTACAGTTAATGAATTGTGGTGAACTTGGATTATACTATTAAGTGGAATTATGAATCAAAATTGAACTATGCTTGATTTCACAATAATCAACTTGGGCTTCCCTTATATAGTTGACTTGAGACTTGAACTAAGATTCCTAAATGGAATGAGAACCTTGCTATGCCTCAAACGAGAACATAGAAAAGAGTCTTGGGACACATATAGTGTTCAAACTCTATTTTGTTGGAATTGTAGTAAAGACTCAACGAAGTCGAGTTAAGGAACAATTGAAACTTACGAGAATCGTGGTGAGATCCTATGACAATTATATTCCAGTTGACTAGATTACTAGCTTTTGGGACTTGAATTGAATAGAGTGAACAAACTTGACACTTATGATTTAGAGACTCAAATGAGCTCCTATTATGGTTTTGTGATTATTGTAACAATGTGCTTAATCGTATGAGTTTAGTAGATCATTATATCTACTTGAGAATTAGCAAGTAAACATCTACTTGTGCTGTGGCGACCCGACCCGGGCCCGAGGTGGAACCGAGGGTCGGACCGCCCAAATAGGGGGAAAACAAGTGAACAATAAACATGCAAGGACTCATTTTAAGAAAACGACGTGACGCAACATTAGAGACGTAGCACGCCTCGGCCTAAAAGGCGGTATTTTTTAAACTTTACAAACGATAAAACAGTTAAGCAAATAAACCAAGTCATCGGCGACACTACATGCCGGAACCCAAGCTAACAGTTTAAGGACAAGAATTAAGTAAGAGCTAATAGCATGCTCAGCGGAAGTCTTATACGTAGTGAACTATTATACAAGATAACCAAAACTCGGCTTACACAATGCCGGCATAAAGGGGTTACAAGTACTACAAGAGTTAAACTACAAGTAGCTAATAGAGTAACAAGATCAAGTTCTATACAAATTCCCAAGCATAGTCTAATTGACTTGCTTAAACCCATCGTCCTTGCAAAATAACAAAAGAAAGGAAGAGGACATCTAAACCACCTCTTCAAGCTGCGGCGCACAAAGGGAAATAAAGCACGAACACATAAAGCCTCAGCGCGAAGGACTGTCTTGCTAGGATCTAAAGCGTAATAAGGGAATGGGTAAGTCATAAAGACTTGTAAGCTATCGATCATGCATGTCATGGCAATATGCAACATACAAGGCAAGGTATAGTCACATAAGCATAGAGATCATATATCCAAGATGCACATTGTTTCACATAGGTGCTTGAAATTAAATCACATAGGATAAGGATATATGGAGGCCGGGCCGCATTACGTAGTTCACGCATACAAGCGTTATCTTGGCGTGCATGTGTCGGATGCGTGTAAGTACATCGACCTTCAGGAGGAATGCAGGGATAGACACCAATGATGCTCGTATTGATTACGACAAGGGAGCTACTTCCCAGCTGTGGCCCGCACGGTGGGCGTGTGTGAATCAAGGACGGGGATGCCAGTGGACTCATGCAAATGCCAAGTAGTGTCTACTTAACAAATTCTCACGTAGGGAGCGAGGTCGACAAGAGCGATCTCGTTCATGACAATAAATATTCTCATCAATAATCAAGCGAGGAATGAGTTCGACAAGAGCGAACTCAACATGTCAAATAGGTATTCTATTACATGACTTCAAGAATCAAGCATGGTAATCAATCCAATTCAATAGTCTAGAATTATCATTCTTAGAGAAGCGTGTTTAGAGCGTCGTAGGGATTGATCATTGAGCCGGTATTGTTCATGGCTCACTAAGTTTGACTCAGTTGAGTCGTCTCTAACAATTCATCCAAGAGAGTTAAGATACTAAATGCATCCATAACCCTTTTCTAAGTTCTCGTGTCGAGTAACTAGGCCATTAATCCACTTAACAACCATAGTCAAGAATTATCAAGTTCAACATTTCATAATTCAGGGAACTTTAGAATCATTATTTCAAAAGTTATCAAAAGCCAATAGTCCAAGAACATTAGTTGTTCCTAAGGAGGCATAGAACATATTTACTTCTAGGCATAGGACCAAAAACAAAAAGATGAATATATCAATCAAAATCCTTACAAACTCATCTCAATCATCAAGCATGGCATGGACATGGTAGGAGCATGGGAAACATGAGAAGAAGGGGGACATGGCAAGACTAACATACTTCCTAAGGGGAATCAATAGCTTACCTTTCACCAAGGAAGAAGATAGGAAGAGCACAAACAAATTGGTTGAAACTACTCAACTCTTCAAGCTCTACACTTTTAATGAAGGGGGCTTGAGCAAAAGATGAGAGGATGATGGAGGACCAAGAGAAACCTTCAAGAGGCCATGGGAGAGCTTGGGAGAAGAAGAATTTTCGTTCTTGAAGAGTGAAGGAGAAGAATGAAGGTCAAACACCAGCTTGTGGTGTTTAAAGGTCCAAAAATCTTAGTGGGACAAGTGTCACTCTAATGTGGTACTAAAATATCTGATTTTGTTTGATTAAAGATCACTAATGGTTGGTTAATCCATTCTTAAAACATGTTAAATAATGTTAGGACATAAGCAAGGGGTGTTAGGAAGGTTTTAGAAGAGGTTTGGAATGGTGTTTAAGTGCCAAAGTTCGTACACAGCAAAACAGGGAAAAAATCCGTAACTCTCGAGCTGCTCTCAGAAGATGAGGCGGGCGCCTCCTAAGAAGCCAGGCGGGCGCCTGGGAAGCTGAGGCTGGAAGCTGAAGTGAAATGCTCCCAGAAGTTGAGGCGGGCGCCTCACTAAAGTCGAGGCGGCGGGCGCTCGAATGCTGCATAAGTTCATGACCATTTTTTTGATAAGTTACTGGACAGTCAATCTTGTAAAATCGAGCATAAATCGCTCAAAACTCCAAATGAGGTGATTTTTTATTTTTCTGAAACTAGACTCATTAGATTATATTTTAGAATTTTAAATTACTCCATTTGGACTTATATTCATCAAGATATGGTTACAACAAAAATCAAGTACAGAAGTTGTTTTTCTGAAAACTGAATTCTGGCACAGCCGTAAGTCAAGACCTAATTGAGGTACTTAGACACCTTGGAAAATTACCAAATTTTACAGAGAGTATCCTAACTTATGAAGGTAAAACATACTAAATTTTTAGAAAATTCTATTCTGTGGATTAGTACCAGAATTTTCCCGAAGTTTGCCCAAAACATGACTGGTCTGTGAAGGAATAAATTGGTCATCTCATAACCAAAAGCAACAAGTCTATGAACAATGATTGTGCAAGCATGATAAATACTAGTACACTTGGTCTATAACTCAAATGAACTTCTCACAAGTTGAAAACACAAAGTACAAGCAACAAAGGAAATCGAGAAACCCTAAGGCTCAAACGAAGCAATCGAATCGGCGATTCAACAAGTAAGCTTACATGATTCTAAACATGTTAAGAACTTCATGAATGACTTAAGAATGTTTCTAAATCATATATATAGACTAGGTAAACATGCTCATAATCAACGAGAAAGCATGAAGGCAAGCACACAATACACATGCAAGAATCCGGGGTGTTACATGTGCATTGCATATAAGTCCAGCTGGCATTACTTGAGTTTTCATGATGATGGTGGGACGATGCATTGTCTTCACGAATTATGGGATTCGTGGTTGCAATGTATCGCCGTACCAGATTCGGGTTTCACACACACACTCCACTGCT
>JABEVN020003933.1:0-16353 GCA_013146195.2 Codonopsis lanceolata | reverse complement strand
GATGAAGATGGAAATGTCACCGTAAACAAAGCTAGATTGGTTGCTCAGGGCTACCGATTGGAAGAAGGAATTGACTTTGATGAAACTTTTGTTCTGTTGCTAGACTAGAAGCAATCAGAATCTTTCTAGCTTATGCCTCGCTCATGGACTTTCAAAGTGTATCGATGGATGTTAAGAGTGCCTTTCTGAATGGTGATCTTCAAGAAACTGTATCGTGGAGCGACCTCGAGGATTTGTCATTTAAGACAAGCGGATCACGTCTACCGACTAAAGAAAGCTCTACGGCCGAAGCAAGCTCCTAGAGCTTGGTATGAGACTCTATCCAAGTTCTTAATTGAACAAGGATTCGTGAGAGGAAGAATCGACACTACTTTATTCATCCTCAAGCACAAAGGCCATTCTCTTCGTACAAATCTATGTGGACGACATCATCTTTGGATCAACTAACCAAAGCCTGTGCAAAAGATTCGGCGCGATGCAGAAAGCAAGTTCGAAATGAGCATGATGGGTGAACTTACCTATTTTCTAGGATCAAGCAGATACAACATGTGACTTCGGGATGGAATCTTCATCACCAAACCAAATATGCAAAGGAACTAATCAAGAAGTTTGGTCTTGATTCACCAAAGGATTTGAAACTCCAATGTCTACCGACCGCCATCTTGACAAAGATGAGAAGGGAAAGCAAGAGAACATGACCAAGTACCGAGGAATCATAGGTTCACTTCTTTACCCTTCGCTAGTAGACTCGACATTATGTTTCTTTGTTTGTGTTTGTGCTAGATTTCGTGCAGATCCAGGAGTCACATTTGCTTGCTTCGCCAAACGTATCATCGTGATATGTTTCAAAACAACAAATCTAGGCATCCGTATTCAAATCCAACAACTTCAATCTAGTTGGATACTGGTATCTGCGATTATACGACCGCAAAGTAAGCGTAAGAAGCACTTAGTGGGACTTGTCAATTTCTTGGAAATGCACTGTCTCATGGTCTTGCAAGAAACAAGGATCTGGCAAACTCAACCACGTAGCGAGAATACATTGCCTTTGCAAAACTGCATTTCTCTCAACCGCTATGGATGAAGCAACAACTAGTGGACTACAACATCAAGACTAAAAGCGCCCAATCATGTGTGACAACACATCGCCTATCTCGCCTCCAAAATCCAAATGATGCATTCAAAGACAAAGCACATTGATATTCGTTATCACTTTCTCAAAGATCATGTGGAAAAAGGTAACATCGATGCGGAATATGTTCCAACCGAGCATCGGCAATTAGCGGCACATTCTCACAAAACCACCGATGCCACCTCAGTTTGCTTATTTAAGGAGAAATCTTGGTATGATTGATCCTTTACCGCTTAAGGTTAATATTTTGTTAATGTTTCTTTCATACTTGGTAGAGACCCAAGATAGACTAATCGAAAGACGAAGTTATCCTTTACCTTGGAAGACTTAAAGGTTAGTACTCTTACTTAGTCTATCTTGCTTTTGCTAAAAGAGGTTTCTAAAGCAATAAAGTGGGTCAAGGATAAAATTTGGTACTTAAGAAAATATCTTAAGTTCAGCTTTTTCAAAACCGATATTTTTCGCCTTTAAATAGTCCTTGAATCGCTATTTGCAAACTTTACGAATCCCTTGACCAAACATCTCTTCTCTCTCTCTCTCTCTCTCTCTCTCTCTCTCGAGTAACTACTTTATGCAAATTCAAGTTCTTCTTGTTTCTTCTTCTCATCATCAACAATGATAGTACGCTTCTCTCTACTCTACTCGTAATTTTCTATGTATCGCTCGCATTTCATTATCAACCTAAAAACGCTTTTGGAATTCAAACGGTTATCTTTCGAGAGTTTGAATGAAGATTCGCCATTGTTGTTTTACAAACTTGAATACTAACAAATGCTTTATGTATATTCATTGTTTATTCTTATGAAAACTTGTTATGCATTTCTCGAGTGTGGTTTCTCTAAACACTCTAGGGTTTCAAGTTTTTGCTTCTTGAAAATTTCAATTATTTTAGAAAACTTTGAAATTCCTACTTGTTTAGATGTCTAGATGAAAAGCCCTAATTTTTATTTTGCTTTTCTTTCTGTAAGAACTTCAAAATCAAAGCGATACAGGAAGGAAGGCTTTGACCTCAGAACCGCTATTCCTCCCAATTCGAATATCAACATTCCAGGATACCCCATCTATCCCGCCCTCATGACATTATTGTCGCTTTGGACTCGAAGCTATATATTCCGGCATGTGCATTGACCTTCACCAATCAACTCTATAGCCGCCGGCCAAAGCTTGCGAGGATATGGACGCCTCGGGATTCTCGCCTCTTCCGCCTCAACGACAAAAACTACTATCTTCTTTGCGTAAGAATTTTATCAAAGAATGGAGCTCATGAACAAGACCTGCACCATCTGCCATTTATCATGGCATTATGGAGCTCTTTGGCCAAGAACGTGGTCGAGGCATTACATGCCTGAAGCCATGAGGGAGTAGACACTCTCAGGGAGCCCAAGGAAAATGCTAGAAATTTGTTCCTCTTGGACGCCTATCGCACCACCCATCTTCTAGACAAGGGGCTCCTATTCAAGAGTGGAGCTCATGACATGTTTACGTGCCAACAAATCAAGCGACCGACTTGCTGTATTTCTACAGCTACGTCTCAACTGGGGGCTCATCATTTTCGACGAGCTAAAGCGTAGCAAATAGGTGGAGAAAGCTAAGAACAACCCCACTTGCAAATGCCCCTTCGTTAGGCCGATCAATGCCCTTTTGAGGGATGATGTAAACATCAACTCTTCTTTGAAAGAAGATGAGTTGTTTACAAGTGGCCAAGGAGAAGCAACTCACGACCTCGTTTTTTGCTTTCAAGAAATACATCAATACGAGAACAAGCGACGGCAATGAGCAAAAGGTCTACCGCCGGTCTCTCTTGACAAAGTGGCCAAGCCTGCACCTATCTTGGTCATCCGCTTCAACATGGAAGCACATGAAGCAGCGAGAAGGACCTACAAAAAGGCCTCTGCAAAAATTTGACGATCAAGTGGCCATGAACCTCCATCTAAAGGCCAAAGGCCCTGGCCGATGAGGCAGAGCAATGCTAAGGTCCAAAATGGCGCCAAGGGAAAGCCAAGAAAACAAGGCCTAAGTGGCACCTCCAACCGAAGAGGAGCGAGGCCAAATGGATCGAAGGAGATGAAGGAAGGCCGTAAGAAGAAGGCACCGTGCCAATCCAGCCATTCCTCTCCTCCATCTACCCAAGCTAAGCCATCCTCTCACCCACCTACCCAATCCAAACCAACCACCCTCACCATCTCCCCGCACCCATTCCCAAACCAAAACGAAGGAAACTTCAGTAAAACCTTTGAAGACCAGCCACCGGCAGCCCCTCCAACCTCTACCGATGAAGTAAACTGTTGAGTCTCCTATTCACCACCGAGGAAGAAAAAAGAGAGCTACCGGTCCCCAACCCTCTACCGCCAGCCAACCAACTACCTATACCGACGCCCAACCAACTACCGACGCCCAAACCTCAACTGTCAACCCTTCATCTATACCTATCAACCCTTCATCTATTCCTCTTGAGTCATCTACTCGAGGAATTCACCACCTCCTGAGGAGTCTATCCTCGGAGGAGCTCAAAATCGAGGAGCCGAACCCCAACTCCTCCTCCTCCCTCACCTTTCAACTACTCACCCGACCCATCCTACCCCTTCCTCACCTCACCAATCCCATCCAAACTTCATCAACAACACACGCCATTAGACTCCTGGCCGCCAAGTTCTCTTCGAACTTTCGTCAAGAAGCGCATCTCTTCACCCCTACTCTTCAACCTTCTCAACCTCCTCAACCTTCCCTTCAAAAACCAAAATCCCTCTCTACCTCCCCGCTCTTCTTTCCGGTTCTCTACCGAACCCATTCCCCAATCCTCCCACATCAGTGAAAATTCTGACACTGATATGGAACTGGATTCCCCACCAACTCCTCCTCCACCCTCCCCTATAACCCTATCCTCTTCCACCAAAACCCTACCAACCCAAGACTCATCCTCCTACGCCTCGAACTCCCCTCTCCAATCAATGTCCCTCAGCTGCGGACTGCGCCTCTGCCGACACCATTCACATTGGCCAAACATCTACTTCCCATCACCAACCAATGATGAAGTTTTGTCTAGATGCCATCTACAATAAAGCGAGCTCACAAGCATATCTACGCTATTCTAGCATTGAAGTAGCCACTCTGCCAGCCTAAGGCCAACGACGACCGTCACTAATCTTCGACAATTCTCAAGAGGATGTCGGACTCGCTTTTGGGACAGATGCGACGACTTCACCGATGTCAAGATCAACATCGAAGCTCAACGAGATGAAGGTTGCCGTATCATAGGCTCCATTTTCTATGAGTTATTCCACGCCATCACTCTCCATCTCGGCCATGGTCGTCCTCCCATTATGGAACTCAACAACCTCGCTGGCAACTCTACTCATGATATAATGAATTCCAACCGTGATCGTGATCTGGCCATCACGGAGGAGAAGCAAATGAGGTCTATCAACAAAATCTTGATGGAAGAGAACGGCCGTCTTCGTGAAGAAGCTGGACTACGGATTCTCGCTCCACCGCACTCCGACCGATGCGGATGATGCGAATACCAACGAAGAATGGAAGAGCTAGAGCGAGAAAGAAGAGAAAAGGAGGTCGCAGACAAAGGCAAAGGGAAAAGACCATTGGTAGCTTATATCTTTTCTTCCCTTTCCTTTGTATTTATCTTATTTTTGAAAACTCGTTGAATGTAAACATCTTGTTTATAAATACAGATGATTACTTGCTTTTCAAAAATTATATTGTTTAAATTCTTCCTGCTTTATTGTTTAGTCTAATTAGAATTTAAACATTCGGCTTTAAATTTATTTAAACCGCCGCTAATCTGTGTCTTTGTTCTTTGACTCTCTTATTCTTGTATGCACTTAGATTAGTCCCTTGCATTTGAGGTGTTATTCTCGCTTAATAGAGGCATGTCTTCCGATTACTTAATATATAAAACTTTCTAAGACATGTTATTATCTATCAAATAGTTTGTTTTAAAACCCTCATTTTAGTAATGATGACCGATATAAATAGGAGGAGATTGTTGATTCTTATGTTAAATTTATATCGTCGATTACATTACATTAGTTTTATACTTACTGGCTAATCGGGCTGCGTATCGATTAGCGTGGCAAAGTGTATAGAACTTTGCCTTGTATAGTTTTTGTAGGACTTTTCGTGTTCGCGGAAGACTCCTTCTCGGCTTCACCTGGGAAGACACGCTCAAGCTTAAGATCGGTAGACCTCGTGTCGGTGATGCGCTTCAACGTGTCCTCTCCAAAAAGCTAAGCGGATTAATTCAAACTTATTCCTATATATTATTTGAATTAATCCAAGTCATTCCTCGACATGTCAAGCCGCAAAGCAACTTTCCGAAAAGCAAGAAGACTTTTTCGTCCCGAACGAAGGAAAGCGAAAAACATCGTCCCCTACTTTGCTACATCTCGGATCGACACCAAATCGCCCACCTTTTGAAGATCTCATAAATGATTACGCTCTAGATACTGGGAAGACGAAAATCCTTGATCGACCCCATGCATTTAATGCATTTATGAATAATTTGAAGTCTTCGTCCTCTCCAACGGATTCTTTTGAAATGCACTGCTTATTAATACGCCATTGAAGCGGAACAAAGAGACAAGCTGCAGAATCAATCGAACACTTAAAGAATTGCTCAAACTTCATAACTCCAAGTCTTTCACCAATTCGGTGCATTCAATAGATCCCTAGATCTAGAAGTCCTCGTCGACAACAAGAAGTTACTCATCAACATTTATTGCTTTATTCTTCTTGTTGTTAACTTCCATTAACTATACTTCTACACGAATTAAATATCTTGTATTTACAGATATTTAATTCCCTAGACCCAAACACAAGTCAATATTTTTGTACACGATCCATTAGGGATATTCTCTGTAATTGATATAAGTGGAAAATATAGTGTACAAATTAAATCCAAGGATGATGCCTTGGTGGTGGGCGTAGCACTCATTATAGTGTGAACCATCCCAAAATACTTGTGTTATTTCCTCGTCTGTCTATTACTTGCTTCAGTTTCATTGTTTATATTATCCATTTGAGAACTTAAGTAATGTAAAAGGTCTACCGGTAGTCCTTATCGGCAGACCTGGAACAACTTTCTTGAAGGTCTTCCGCTACTTGATTCTTTTCATAGATTGCAAGTAACTTTCAAGGAACTTACTTAAAAGTTTTAAAGTGTTAATAAGCTATTCACCCCCTCCCTTCTAGCTTATTATTGTGCTCATTGGGACCCACAACATATCTATTATTGCCTCTACCCCCTTTGTTTCCCCCAAAACTATCCTTTATTTGCAGCTTAAGCCGGGAAGCGGTCTATCGGTGCGGCGCGCAGGTCCCATGTACTTCTCGCAAAGAGCGCAAGGCTCGATCTCATCGAATAAGAAGCACCAGAAGTATCCTCGTCCTATTTATCATCTGCGTCGCCATTGTCAGCCAGACGACTTGGATTCCGATCATTCACCGCTGCCCTGTCTGATTGCAAAGAAAAATGCAGGGGCTAGGAGAATAGCCTTATGCTAAGTATAGCCCTGCAACAATGGTATGACCGAGAACAGAAGGATGTGACTGCCTTTTCCTTTCCCCCGAACATCACGAAAAGAAAAAAAAGAGAAAAAGGGAAGCCTGCTCTAACCCGAAGGTATATTCCTTTAAAATTCATCTCGGAAATACAGCGTGCCATTATCTGTTAGATGTCGCCATAGCTTTGCTTTGCGTGTGTGTCTTCAGTCTGCATGTTTTTTTTAAAATTATTTTCATCATATAAAATTAGATTGCATTGTAAATGTTTGTACAGGTTTTAAACAAAAAACAAAACCAAAAACAAAACCAAAAAACAAAAAAAAAACAAAAAAAAAACAACAATTTTTTTTTTTATGTATTATTTTGCATATAAATAAACGTTTTTGCATTCTAGGCATCATAAAAATGCATTTTGCATCTTAAAAATATGTACTACATTTTGCATTGTTGCATGCATGATAAAATATGAAAATATCCATGCATCATGTTAATAGGCATCACATTTGCAATAAATAAAGTAAGTACATGCAACCAACATTTGCATTTATTATCCAATAAGCTGCATTAGGGGTGCGCTAAAAAGAAAATAAAATGTCACCAATCATGAAAATAAATATCCTCATGGCATTAACTTTGTCCCTGCAGCATAAGCATGCATCATTTAGCCCCATTTGCATTTATAGTACAAATCATGCATAGTAGGGTCAAATAGTGACCACTAGTTTAATCATGAATTGTAAACATAAATCATATAAATTTCATGCATCATTACTTAATTGCATAATTTAGGCATGGATAGGACATGCATATGCATTATTAATAAAGCCAGGAATGCTTCAAAAGGGCCAAACAGTGCCAAGATATAGCAGATTAGAAGTATTTTTAGGCGGACCAAATAAAAAAAAAGGGAAAAAAACAAAAAGAAAAAAAAGAGAGAAAAAAAGAGGTAATAAGCATGCAAATAAAGAAAAATAGCAGGCATGCAGAATAAGAAAAAAAAAACAAAAAACAAAAAACAAAAAAAATCGGGAGAAGGGAAATGCATGTACAAGAAAAGAAAAGGAAAATTTTCAGGTGCATGCAACATGAGAGAATGCGGCGGCAGAAGAAGAAATTTTCGGCTGAAGCTAGAGAATGGAGCAAAAAGAAAATATCAGCAAAGAAAAGATGATTCCAGCTGATACCAAGAGATGCTGCAGCAAGAAAAAAGAAGCTTCTGACCAAGGTTAGAAGGAGTAGTAAAGAAAATGCAGCAGCATCAAGAAAGATTTTCCAGCTAAAGCCGAAAACAAAGCGGAGACGGGGGAAAAAGATTTTTCAAAGAAAGGCCGGCAAAAGCAGTGATAAAAAGAAAAATCCCCAGCAAAGTGCAGTGAAGAACAACATAAAGCAGCAAGCGGCAACAAAGCAACATCAGTAGCAATTTGTTGCATGAACACGACAAAGGTAAAGGAAAGGAAGGTATTTTCCTTTTTAGCAGTGCATTTGTTTGATGTTTGGAAACTTTTCTTTAAGGGGTACACAACCCCGGATTAATAGGGAAAGGTCTTGTTCTCCGTTGAAGGATGAGTTCCTGAGGAGGCAATGCATTGCATGCATTTTGACTGTGTGGGAAACTTTCCTTTAAGAGGTACACAGCCCCAGATTTATAGGGAAAGGTCTTGTTCTCAAGTAGAGGCTGAGTTCCTAGGAAAAAATTCACTCCGCATAGCCGCCAGACGAACTACGTTTGGTCTGATTCCTTGGCTAAGGATACGTAGGCAGTCTATCACGATAGACGCGACCATCATAGCACGTATTTACCCTTTCCGTACTTATTTGATAAAGCTTTTCCGCACTTTCTCATTTAGTATTGCTGCACTTGCACCGCAACACTTACACCGCGGCATTTAGACCCCAGCTGAGTGAACTACGTCTCGGTCTGATTCCTTGTTTAAAGATATATAGGCAGCCTATCACGGTAGGCACGACCGTTGTATGCAGTGATAGTTTAGGTTTTGGCACGAACTACGTTTGAGTGCGATTTCCTTTAATAGGAATACGTAGGCGACCTACATTAGTAGGTCCCACCATCGAGCACGTTAAATTCATATACGCTTAAAACTACAATAACCTTTTATAAGCCCGACTAAAAATGTCTAGGTTATGGAGTTTGGATAGCATGATAAATTGTGCATTATAAGCGCTACCAATTGCATTCTCCCGTTTTTAAATGAGCGAAATTGGAGAGTCTATTGTTTATCAACGATGTTCGTTTACTTAGTAAGCCTTGGGTTACCCGTAGACTCCATCGTTGAGGGGCTCTGTAGACACCCCAATTTCGTACCCCTGGTATGTGACTCTGACATAAGATATCAAGAACTGTCAAAACTTAACAAATGTCAAGTTCACGGGGAGTTAAAAATGCGAAAGCAAAGCGGGATGCTGATGAACTGCGAGGGGTGAAAGTGTGAAAAACAAACTTGAATAGTGGCATGGGTGCCGCACAAGGGCCTTGGTGCCACCACATCTTTACTGTACCGCACCAAAGGGGCCATTGGCGCACCAAGGAGTTTCAACGTAGCTTGTCTCGAGAACAAAAGGTACAAGTTTTGAAGCCCACTTGCAACTCTTTGAAGGCTGGAAGAAACTGAAGAATTCCCACCGATTCCCTGTTCCTCGACTATAAATAGAAGACCCCGACCCCTCATTTCAAGTGCTCAATGTTCGCGATAAAAACAAGCGAAACTCTCTCCGTTATGTCAAAATATTAGTACGAGAGGTGTGAGATAGGTGAGTGGAAGCCCCTAAAGTCTCAAACCCCGTCCAAACTCCGCCAAAATAAAATCCATAGGTTATAAGTGATCCCTAGAGTTGTTAGGTATCCACCTCACTTCCCGGCCCAAAATTCCAAAGTAAGCCGTTACTGCGCCCGAGTAACGAGGCTAAAAACCAAAAACTAAGTAGTTATTCCGCCCAACCAAAAGGCCAAAACCACAAAAACTAAGCCGTCATTCCACCCAACCAAAAAGACAAAACTCCCATATATAAGCGTCACTGCGAATCACTTGAGTGACCATAAAGTCTCTCTCTCGAGACGGACGGAAGCGGCACACCCGCTCTAAAAGGTAATAGCCTTTAAGGGCTTTATTTATTTATTCACTTGTCTATTTATTATTTTGTAAAGTTGTTATTTAAAACCGGCACAATGTAGTCAATATAAGCCGTTGTGCTGCCCGGATTAGATTAGGAAATAATATGTAAAAGAGCCGTTATAATGGCAAAATATTTTTAAATGCATTTGTCATTATTGTAAGGAAGTGGCTGCAATTCCGTAAATAATGTAGCCACGAATGTATTTGTTTTATTTTTCTGTCATTTAATGTTTTGTTTATCTGCTAAATAAATATAACAATAAGCATACTTCAGCCAAAAACTATTTTGAGACCGAAAGAGCGAGTTGGGTGCCTAGCACCTTCCCAACTCGTAACCGCCTCGAACGCTTTTTATCTACGGTTTTCTTTTACGGTTTTCTTTATTTTTGCCTTAAAATATAGATGGCGACTCTAAACTTTTTGGATCCAGTGGGGCCTCGCAACACTCCTTCTTTGCACTTTTCAATTTTCCCCTAAAAAAAGGAGAATGAGAATGGAATGGTGATGTATTCCCATATCCTGGTATCCCCTAAACAAGGGATAACTTGATACGGGAAACCCAAAGCTCCCATAGTAATCTGAAACGGGCCATAAGGCTATTTTTATAATAAATCCACTAAAGGCAATCGAGGCACATTCCAACGTGCTAACATAGACAGCACTTCTCTCGCACTTTTAATTTCGTCTTCCCCTAAACAAGGGAGGGTGGAACGAGAGCAGTGGTGTCCCGCATCCGCACGTACGCGCACCCCTAACCAAGGGCACACAGGGCGCGGGTCGCGACCTGGGAACCTCACACTAGCCAAAACATTGAATTATGTCACATAACGTCTAATTTAGATATTTCTTGAAATATCTAGTCAAAATATCTTCATCAAATTTCACTCCAAAGAAGTCAACTACGTACAAACAACTGTCCAGTCTGTCTCCTGAAACATGAAGTCTGAAGACATTACATCTTTTGGATAAGAAGACTTTCACAGCTGTAACACCTGCAACCTGAAACCTTACTCTATTCGGGAATGTCTTCTCTGCAAACACATCTCGATGAGCGTGCGCATACATCCCCCAAAGCGCCAAATTGCATTTAATGCAATAGAACGTTCGACACAGTTTCCTCTGTCTCAGTCTAACGGTCCAAAAGATCTCTCTGGTATTTATTCAAGTTTTGAAGATCTGAAAATACAACTCTTGCGCATTAAACATTCAAGCTTCATCTTCAACACTCAAGCATTCAAGAGATCAAAAGGACAAGAACTAACACTTCACCAAACTTCCTGAAGCTGCAGATCTGCCAGTTTTTACTCCATTTCAGCTTCATCTAGTTTGCTTTTAAAAACTGTTCTTTACTTTAGCACGTGAGAGAACAATTAATCATTGATTGTTTCTCTCACCATTATACACTTGGTTGAAAACTCATTTTGTACACGATCCATTAGAGATCTTACTTATAAACCTAGTGGATAAACAAGTGCACCTTTTAAAATCCAAAGCTAACCACTTTGGTAGTGGACGTAGTACTATTCACAGTACGAACCACTTCTAAATTCTGTGTACTGTCTGATCTGTTTCTATCTTTCTATTAACTGCTGCTACTTATCATAGTCCACTACTAAATCTGTGTTATACTCAAGCAACTTATCAGTCAGTTCAGAACTTCTTTAGTTTTCCGCTGCATTAACACTTCTAGTAAAATATCTTTAAGAAATCTTTCAGAAGTGTTTCGAAAAGTTTTAAAAAAAACGCAACTATGCTATTCAACCCCCCCCCCTTCTAGCCTAGATTGAGCCTATTTCGGGACCAACAATTGGTATCAGAGCTTAATTCTTTGAAAATTCATTTTTTCCAAGATTAACCTCTTGCGAATAGATCTATGGCTCACTATATCTTGCCTACTTGAATACGACCACGTCCCAATATTGGACGAAGGCCACTTCAAAGTCTGGAAAGATAAAGTTTTGAGATACATGAACTCTATTGACAATCGCTTGTAATGTGTTCTAACATGTCCTCATATTCTAATGAAGCCCAACTTACTTGCCGAAGTAGCCAGTGGACCTCCCGAGATACCTAAATCCATGAATGAATGGACAGATGAAGAAAGGAGGCTCGTTGAACTCGACAGCAAAGCTATACACATTATATCCAGCTCTGTCGACACAAGCACATATCAACAAATTATCAGATGCAAAAGACTCAGCCATTTGAACTTCAAATATCTATCTAAGCTATCCAAAGAAGGTCTAGTAAAAGGATTTCCAAAGGTCTCTACTGATCATGATCGTGCTTGTAAAACTTGTCAACTGGGAAAGCTTTCAAAAACGTCTTTCAAGAGCAAACCAGGACTCACAACATCAAGACCTCTGCAACTTCTCCACATGGATCACTTCGGACCAGTCACTACTATCAGCTATGGTGGTCACAGATACATGATAGTAGTAGTGGATGACTATACAAGATATACTTGGACAGAGATGATGTCTTCTAAAGACCACACATACGATCTTCTTACAGCTTTGTTCAGAAGACTGCAAACGCAAAAACTTGATGAAATCAGTGACGTTCGATCAGACAATGGTACTGAGTTCACAAATAATGGAATACCAAAGTACTGTGATGATCATGGCGTTGGCCACAACTTCTCTGCAGTAAGGACACCACAGCAGAACGGTGTAGCAGAAAGGAGAAACAGAACACTTATCGAAGATGCTAAAACTATGCTTGCTGAAGCAAAGTGGCCCAAACAATTATGGGCAGAAGCCGTCAACACATCTTACTTTACTCAGAACCGATCTTTGATCAACAAATTTCACGGTAAAACACCCTATGAACTTTAGAGAGATAAATCCCCAAACATTGGATTTTTTAAAATCTTCGGTTGCAAGTGTTTCGTAGTCTACAATGGTAATGATTACAGAAGCAAATTTGATAACAAAGCCGATGAAGGTGTATTTCTGGGCTATGCCTTACACTCCAAGGCTTATAGGTTTTTCAACAAAAGATCGTTAAAAATAGTTGAATCCGTTCATGTCTCATTTGATGAATTTGATTTATTAGAGCCACACATGGCTCCAAATGTTGCTGATGATTTTGTTGATGTTGAGACAGGTACCTCCCAACCATCATCCTCTCATACACCTAATCCATCTCCAAAGAACTCAATCAAATATCACGACCATCATCTTTTATCAAATGGGTCACCAGAAAACTTCATCCCTGCTCAAGAAAACTCAAATCCAGAACCCATTGCTTCTGAACCTGAAAATCCTTTTCTTCAACTCACCTTTGAATCAAATTCTGAACAAAATACTTATCAAGACACAACTGATTTTCCTCCTAGTCCTCCTTCTGAACCTCGTCATGAAGAAACATCATATTCCTACTGTCACAAGAACATGTAAAGACCATCCAGTCTCTCAAATCATTGGTGACATTCATGTCGGAGTGCGGACTAGAAGATCTTCCAGAAATAAATGTATGTTACGTCTTTGCATTCGTTTCGAAAGATGAGCCAAAGAAGATTGATGAAGCTTTACAAGATCCAAGTTGGCTGGAAGCCATGCAAGAAGAACTCAGCAATTTGAAAGATGCCAAGTATGGAAGCTAGTCCCAAAACCTGCTGATCATACTATCATTGGCACAAAATGGGTGTTCAGAAATAAGAAGGATGAAGATGAGAACATCATTAGAAACAAAGCAAGACTCGTTGCACAAGGATATCGGCAAGAAGAGGGAATCGACTATGATGAAACCTTTGCTCCAGTAGCAAGGTTGGAAGCTATCACAATCTTCTTAGCCTATGCTACGTACAAGGACTTTGTGCTATATCAAATGGACGTCAAGAGTGCATTTCTCAATGGTGATCTTCAAGAGACGGTTTATGTTACTCAACCTCCAGGTTTCGTGGAAAAAGGAAAAGAGACTCATGTCTACAAGCTTAAGAAGGTCCTCTATGGTCTTAAGCAAGCTCCTCGTGCCTGGTATGAAACTCTATCCAAATTCTTAATAGAACAAGGATTTGTGCGAGGAAAAATCGACACCACTCTCTTTATTCTCAAGCACAAAGGCCACTCTCTGCTGGTGCAAATATATGTCGATGATATCATCTTTGGATCTACTAATGAGAAGTTGCAAGCGATTCGAGACACTCATGGCTGGAAAGTTTCAAATGAGCATGATGGGAGAACTCACATTCTTCTTGGGTCTTCAAATTCAACAATCCAACAAAGGAATATTCATCAGCCAATCCAAGTATGCTAAAGAACTTGTCAAAAAGTTTGGATTGGAAATGGCAAACACCTTTGATACACCAATGGCTGCTAAATGCAAACTTACAAAAGACTTACAAGGAAAGAAAGTTGATGTCACCCACTATAGGGGATAATCGGATCTCTACTCTATCTCACCGCCAGCAGACCTGACATAGTGTATGCTGTTGGAGTATGTGCTAGATTTCAAGCAGACCCTCGTGAGTCACACCTTCTTGCAGCCAAAAGAATCATTAAGTATGTATCAGATACCACCAACTTAGGTATCTGGTACCCAAGGGAATCCTCTTTCAACTTAGTTGGCTACTCGGATCTTCGACTATCTTTGGTTGTCAAGTAGACAGAAAAAAGCACTAGTGGAACTTGTCAATTTCTAGGAGACATGCTTGTCTCTTGGGCTAGCAAGAAACAAGCATCGGTTTCCAACTCCACCACGGAAGCAGAGTACATAGCTACTGCTGTCAACTGCTTTGGATCAAACAACAGTTGGTGGATTACGACATCAAAGTAGCTGACTGCCCAATCATGTGTGATAACACCTCAGCAATCTCGATCACCTACAATCCCGTGATGCATTCCAAGACAAAGCATATCGATGTTCGATATCATTTTCTAAGGGATAATGTAGAAAAGAGAAACATAAGCATGAAGTACATTTCAACTGAACATCAACTTGCAGACATCTTCACAAAAGCACTAGAAGCAGACAGGTTTGCTTATCTAAGGGGAGAGCTTGGTATGCTTGACCCAACTGCTTGATTTTAATTAAAATTTAATTTTCATCATAAAATTTTTAAGCAGACTTGACGACTTCTCTTAAGCAGACTTGATTCTACATTTAAGCAGACTTATTTCTTTAAGAGTAAAGTCAGCGAGTTATCTAATCACTGGAAGGCAAAGGTAAGTTTTCTAAACTCCTAGTTTTAGAAGGTCAGTTATGAAAATTGTAAGGGACTAATTTTAAAATTGGTTGAGATATTCTTCAAAAATGTACTTTTTCTCTTCTAAAGCCGTCACTCATTAAGTCTTTTCAAGGAAAAGGCGTCGACTTAAAGTCTTTTCACAATTGTCTATATGATTTCACGTCTTTTCATTTATAAACCCTCAACCGCCAAAAACTTAAATCACAAATTGTCTCTTACTCTTCTCTCTATAACTCCTTCTCTCTCACATCTCTTACTCCCTTCTTCCTTTGTTCTTGAGTAAATCTGCGAGAAAAATCTCCATTTCCGTATTCCTTTTCTGCAATCTTCTTCAATGGTAAGACAAATCTAACCTCGACTCACTCTCTAGGGTGTAAGTTCGATTTTAAATATCTTTGCCTGTGAATCCGCCATTGTTGTTGATTGTCATAAAATTTCTTGCTCAATATTTCTTTAAATTTTATAATATATCGCTCATTTCTTAGCATTAGCTCTGAGATAACTATTTATAAACATCAATTTAGGTTTTCTGTGAGGCTCGACTTGTCTAAGACATTTCATGTGATATCTAGTAAATTTCTAGGGCTTAACGGTATATTTTGCTCAAGTTTCGAGTTTTCAAGTATTTGCCCTAATTGTTTACTTGGAATTCTTCAGGCTGGATCTTCTTCTTCTTCTGCTATTCCTGAACAGGCTCAAAGCTCAGATCTTGCCATTCCCAAGCTGCCCTCCTCTATGTATCATCGGGAATGTGCATTGATGAAGCTTCTGTTCGAGCCTATGCCTCAGGGTCAAAATCGTTGTGACCTCAACCAATCCCGAGGATTGCCCCTGTTCATGTTGGAAGATGACGACTACAACAACCTTCTAGCGGGAATTTTTTCGAGAAGGCAATATCAATGAATTCCAGCGTCCATCTCTTGTTGTCGGGACCATCTCCATCACCATCTGCATCGAGAATCCCAAAGACTATCGTTGAGTTCGATGGACTACTTCCTCACTGCTGGCTGAGAAAGACTCGGCCTGGTCTTACATGCGTGGGAGAACACCCCGAGGCTCGAGGAAAATGAAGAACTATCTTTGAAGGCGATGTCTACTTCATCGACCATCTTTTTGACAAAGTTTGATTTTTAAGAATGGCACTCACGATGTGATGACAATAGACCGAGATGGAATACACCTCTATTGTCATTCTCAACATTCGTCTTAGCGGGCCACAAATTCTCTTTGGACAACTTGTCGATGCTGTTGATCTGTTAAAGCATCCATCAACAGAAGAGGCCATTCGTTCGCCTCATCAACTCTCTCCTTCGCTCAACGGGTCATTTCTTAAGCATCGTGAACTTTGAAAAAAGGTCAGTCTATTGGGTTCTTTTTCA